>WUAW01038471.1:21764-37412 GCA_017165845.1 Thaumetopoea pityocampa | reverse complement strand
AGGATTCGAACCCGGGACTCATTGGCACAGAAAGCAGGGTCATTGCCCACTGTGCCAATCAGTCGTCAGATATTTACTAGTCAGAAATTGATTTTAGAAATATAATTATATTTAATTGTAGTAGGTATAATTTGAGATTCCTAGTATTGAGAGTCATAACAGATTAGACGACTGATTGGTTCTGTAGTAGTGAATTAGCTTTCAGTGCCGATTGGTTTTGGGTTCGAATCCCGGTAGTGGTGAATACGAATGTTTGTACTTGAATTATGGATGCGGGTAGCATTTACCTATACATAAGTGTATCATTGTCTACCTAAGGAATCCTAATTTAGAGCTAAATCATTCTGTGCGAAAAGTGTCCACATTATCAGTGCACAGGGGTCGACACAGAACACGCTATCGTGGTCACCACTCCAAGGACACACAGTTTAGGAGCCCAATGTCTATCGGTTCTGCGAGCTATCTGCCGCCCACTACCACTTCAGCTTCATAATCCTTAGAGCGACCACATCGGTGACTCCGGTTCTACTGCGGATTAACTCGTTACTACTGTAAATAACTTATGCACGTTAATTTATATTTCCTTATTCAAAATTAAAAAGGTGTGTGTATTTGTCCGTTACGTTAACGTTTTAAAACGACCAACAGCCTTTTAAAATTTTAAATAAACATTAATTATGAAGATAAACTATATAGATTTCTAATTCCGGTAGGCAATGGTTAAGTATGATTATAAATCAGATGAAAGTCGTTGATTAAATTGACACAAGTTTTAAACGCGGTGCGCCAGATACAGTGTTTTGGACTCGTTGAAGTGATATTCGCAACGCACACTCGGCAATTCTTATATTATTAGAATAACGCATACAGAAACATCACCCCTGTCTATCAGATTAGGGGCATAGACCTCACCTAATCAGGAGGGGCATTAGACTGTAGTCAATGACGCTGTCTTAGTGCGCGTTGATAGACTTCACACAACCATGCAGGCATTCAGGTTTCCTCACGCAGCTTTTCTTCTCCATTAATTACTTTAATTTCTACAATGTAGACAGTACATGATAATAACCCAGCGGTACAGGACCGGGATCAAACCCACAACCATTTGATCGCGAGTCATGTAATCACCACTAGACCACCAATATACTTATTATATTTAAAAAATAGAGCATCCAGGTCTCCTCACAAAGTTTTTCTTCTCCGTTAAGTACATTGGTATCCACAACCGTACATGAATAAGAAATAACTCAGTGGTATTGGACCGGAATCGAAGCTACGGCCT
Source organism: Thaumetopoea pityocampa (assembly GCA_017165845.1). NCBI lineage: Eukaryota > Metazoa > Arthropoda > Insecta > Lepidoptera > Notodontidae > Thaumetopoea > Thaumetopoea pityocampa. The sequence continues at coordinate 36,130 of WUAW01038471.1, read as the reverse complement.
TTGGATCGCAAGCCGTGTCTGACATACATACATATATGTATGTATCAATATACGAAAGAATATCCAACAATATGCTTTTGTATTATTCTAATACTCCTGAAATATGGAGCATATATGTAAATGTATTCCGGACGAAAGGGGCTGAGAACTAGGTTAGTTTTACACTAGTACAACTGTCAACGCTTTGTTTCCATATTTAAGCCAGTACTTGATTACAATCCTACTTGATGGTAAGTGTCGATGAAATCTAGGATGTTAAAATGTACTAGCTTAATAAAAATCTATTTACTCTTATCTTAAAGATAATTACAATATAATTGGAAGGAAATAATGACGCAGGAAGACTATTCTAGTCTTTGGTTGCAACTAGTACGCAAATCGTTTCGTACGGGTGGCAGGGACGTCTACGAGGTAGGGGTGATAGTCCGCCGTGGGCCTAGTAGTTCGATGGTGAAAGGGGATTGAGTAAGTAAATCGAGTAATTTCTACGCACACTCTCCAACTTGACAGTAGTAAAAGAAACTTTTATTGAGAACCTACCTATTTATTTATATTGCTAGGTGATATTGATACTGATTTAAATAAATTATCAATATTCTTAATTTGGACCTACTTATCAGATAAAGTTTGCAAACAGTCGCTATTAGGATGGAGTGTTTAAAATTGTGCTGCGGTGCAGGCATAAAAATAGCTTCAGTCCATCTCTGCCCGTGGATGGTGCATTAGCTAAGGTATATACCAGAATATTGGGCACTTGTTATTCAATCGAAATCTACTGCGACTTCCAAGAGGCCTGCCAAGCGTACGGATTACGGCAAGTCCCTCCTTTTTCAAAGAAGAATGTACCCTTGTACACAGTAGTTGACTCCTATAGGCTGATGATGACGGTGATTTAAAATTAAATTAAAACAACACGTTTTTTCCGTACTGAAAAAAAAAACATAAGATTATTTAACAATTCATGGACTAGTTTGCTTTCGCTTTACTACAGTACTTTGCATAGCTTTTCACTTTTCTTAAGATTATTTATTTATTTATCGTAGATTCAACAGCTTTAATTTATAGAATATAATCCCACCAATAACAGGTTAATATAAAGTATGAGCGCAATATTACAACTAATTAAATCCATGAACAAGTAAAATAAAGTAATCGCATCGCATAAGGAAAGAGTTCCAACATCACCTAGTCGAAGTAATCGCTGCTCAACATCCGCCTAGCCAAGCTCACACTTGTATTGAATAAGTCAATGATCACACCCTCTGATATTGTACTGAAATTTTTGCCTGCTCTGTACATAAAAAAGTTTTGCCTATAGTTTGTCCTAACTAATAGTATATTTACTATAGGATTATTTTTTAATAGTTTATTCGGTACAATAAGATTCAGTTTGGCTAATAGTTTAGGATATTACAATTAAATTCCAAGCGAATGAAAATTTCAGCAACAAACATAATCCTTTATGAACACGCGGTCGTAATCAAGGAACAAGTTTATCGTGCGCAACATCACGCAATGTATTATCATCAACAAATCGGTACGGAGGCAATTAACGCCCAGATCGCACCGGTTCCGGCTAGCTGGGACCGGCGACGGCGGGTGACACAGGACAGAAGCGGTTACACAGCTGTTGATTCCAGGACATTAGTAAACGAGACCATTTATATTATCAGTAATTGCGTCTGATTCCTGCAATGTCTGCTATACAACAAACAAATAAAAAGTAGTGACGGAGCGATGAATTCAATGTAAATGGAAGGTAGAGACGGGGAAGTTAGGTCGTAGACATATCACCTGTTAAATAGGCTACCCGTTTAAATATTTTGCTTAAGCCCTAACAGTGTGTTACGGAATGCGTGTAAAATGATAGGCCTAAAATGATGGGTTGCAATGAAAGGTGTAGTTGAGTGGAGTATTGTCGAAAGGTATCCGACAGGTATCCGAAACTCGACTCATAGCGATATTCCTTGCAGCAATAACAGATCCCATATCAGGTTAATTTCAAGGGAATAATCACGGAATTTAGTATACTAGAAAAAAATATAGTTAAGCGTTAATAATCTAAGGTTAAATGATTTATTACTTATGAAATATTGAATAAACATGAGCGTCCAAATTGTTATGTGGCGCCGGCATAATTATGTCAGTCCACTTGTCATAGGTGCCACGAGAACTAGCTAAGGCATGTAGCAGAGTAACATTCAGTCAAAACATCTCCAAGACGCTTACCGAGCCTCAAGATCATGGACTGTCATAGGCCGATGGTGATAATGAGCGCCCAATTTAGAATTGTACGCTAAGTGAACGCGAACAGTTTGCTGCTCACTATTATCATATTGCTTCTATGACCTTTCACGCTATTTTCCGAATGTCAAGTATAGGACTCTGAGCGAATTAAGTCTTCAATATATAAGATATTTTTTGTAAGATATTTTTTACCATGAGTCAACGCGCGCACGCGCATGTTTGAATCGCCGTTGAAGCATGAAAGAAAAAAAAATAATTATACATAACAATCGTTGCTTACTTTTATATTCAGACTCCGTTAAATTTAAAAGATTGATTTTAAAAGACAAAACTAAGACTGGTAGAAAGATAGATACGATAGTGATATTGGAAATAGGCTATTAATCATTAACATCACCATCACACAGAGAAGCCGCAGGTTTTAGCTAGTTCTACATGAACAGTTCTACTTTGTCAATATCTGAGAACATGAAAAACACAACCTGTGTTAGTTATTGATGTATTAAATACAAAACTACATAGCTAATATACTTACTTCAAATACTAAACTTTGTCACTTGATAATAATAGAATCTAGTTCGATAAGTAGTGATTAGGTCTCACGAGACTTGTCAGACTCTTGAAGTGATGTAATGTACTGTGTATGCAAGAACTATACCAATACAATAAACTAATTTACTAATACAAGACTAGGAATATGTGAGTCTCGCGTCGGTCTTCCGTAGGCAACATTATTAAAACCTGACGTACTGGTGCAAGACCAAGACTGGGTGAGTTTGATGTCGGTCTTGCATAAACAATACTAATTTCTATAAAAGGTGTTTGCCATCACTATGCTCTAGGATCGGTACACATTATTTGACCTGTAGACCCTTAAATGAATCATATTAAATTAAATTGACAGCATTAAAGTAAATGACATCCGAAACGTAAATATTATATAAAAATCACTAGTTTTTGTCCGCGGCTTGTCCTTTTTAATGTCGGTTTTCCGCTACTTGAGAAATACCGAAACAATTATAGATTTATACAAACATCCTTTGATCTACTTTTACTTGAGCTCTCATACCTTAACGGTGGCTACTAAAACAGGGATCAAGCTGTATTTTTAATTCTACTGGACCGATTTTCATAAAACATGTCGTAGTATTTAAGTCAAAATAGTACATTTAAGTTTGACCAAAATCTACCCCCAGCGCGTACTCTATGCGTGAAACTCGAAAAAACGAACTTCGACGGATTTTATTTCAGAAGCCCTTAATTAGTCGATATGAGTAGTTCTTTTTCGAAACGTCTTTAATTTACAAAGAAAACATTTAACAATTTTATAATAGTATAGATAGATTATTGAACACTTAATTAACGGTCTTAAAGTTCACTGTTGATGATCACATCAACAGTAAAAACCACCATCACACCACATCAGGAATAAGCATCAGCTTATTCCTGATGTGGTGTGATGGTGGTTTTTACTTAGTGATGTCAATACTTATTATTTTTTAGAGAAAAATTGTTTTGAATATATACAAATTAGGAGTCAATCTTTAAGAGCTTTGACATTTAAATAATAAAAATCCAGAATGTGGAATTAATCGATTTGGCAAGTGAAGCATTCAGATAATAAATACTACTATTCACTAAGATAAAATTGCATTATTTGCTTCCCTTTAATCAGTGTTAAAAATCGAATGTAAACTTGCCTTGGTGTTTTTGTAATAAATTCTATTTAAAAGTAGAAGGTCAGACAGAGACCGTACTTAGTGGCGCTTGTACATGGATATAGAATGATAATTTAAAAGGCACTAACAAATAATCAGTATACATATTTAAATCTTCCTTAGCTGACATTATCATAACCGAAGTCAGGGTCTGCTGTGACTGTTGAGATGTAACTGTCACATTCGTTCTGAGTTAAGGTGACCCACTGTCATATGCTATCATCCCCACAGTCCCATAATTCCTGCAACGATTAATCTAGTCATTCAGCAACAGTTGAGATCACTGTTTTACGTGTCTTCGAAAATATAGAAGAAATTGAGTCGATTAGAATGGTTAAACCATTTAACACTCGGCCATGGTAAGCGCTGCTTAACTTATGTTTGTTATTGGTTTAATCAATTCAAATTCCAACCATTGACTATGCTATAGTTTCCTCATATACATTTATGAATACCTAAAATATTGCTTGTTAACTTATACTTGTTGCTGCACGCACTGTGTCCGTAAATTATGCTTGTTAACGTATGCTTGTGCTGCTTTCATTATTTGTTCATAAATTTTTCTTATTTACTTATGCTTGTCACGACTCGCACTATTTGTTCATAAATTTTGCTTCTTAACATATGTATATTTGTCGCTGCTCTCACTATTTGTTTATAAATTTTGCTTGTTAACTTATGCTTGTCGTTGCTCGCACTATTTGTTCATACATTTTGCATAGTAACATATAGTTGTCGCTGCTCTCACTATTTGTTTACAAATGTTGCTTGTTATCCTATGCTTGTCGCTGCTCGTACTATTTGTTCATATATTTTGCTTATTAACATATACTTGTCGCTTATCTCACTATTTGTTTATAAATGTTGCTTGTTAACTTATGCTTGTCGCTGCTCGCACTATTTGTTCATAAATTTTGCTTCTTAACATATACTTGTCGCTGCTCTCACTATTTGTTTATAAATTTTGCTTGTTAACTTATGCTTGTCGTTGCTCGCACTATTTGTTCATAAATTTTGCTTCTTAACATATACTTGTCGCTGCTCTCACTATTTGTTTATAAATTTTGCTTGTTAACTTATGCTTGTCGTTGCTCGCACTATTTGTTTACAAATGTTGCTTGTTATCTTATGCTTGTCGCTGCTCATACTATTTGTTCATATATTTTGCTTATTAACATATACTTGTCGCTTATCTCACTATTTGTTTATAAATGTTGCTTGTTAACTTATGCTTGTCGCTGCTCGCAATATTTGTTCATAAATTTTGCTTATTAATATATACTTGTCGCTGCTCTCACTATTTGTTCATAATTTTTTCTTGTTATCTTATGCTTATCGCTGCTCGTACTATTTGTTAATAAATTTTGCTTTTTAACATATGTATGTATGTTTGTCCCTGTTTGTACTATTTGTTTATAAATTTTACTTGTTAACTTGCCCTTGTCACTGCTCGCATTATTTGTTCCTAATGTTTGCTTGTTAACTTATGCTTGTCGCTGCTCTGACTATTTGTTTATATATTTTGTTTGTTAACTTATGCTTATCGCTCTAGTCCCACTACTTATTCATTAATTTTGCTTGTTAACATATGTTTGTTGCTGCTCGCAATATTAGTTCATAAACTTTTCATCTTAATTAACATATGTTTATCGCTACTCATATATGTTTACAGAATTGAAAATACAGAAATGAATGCTCAGCGTGATATCAGGAGATATGTCTACTTGCAGGTACCGCAATACCATCAGCCCATTATAGTCAGCTATATTTATTTACAGTACTGATATCTATACTATTATAAAATTACTAATGTCAAATTTTTAAAAATTAAAGATATTTAATAACAAACTACTCAGATCGACTAATTCAGGGCTTCTGAAACCGAATCCGTCGATATTTGTTTGTTTTTTTTTTTTTGTTCGGGTTTCACGCAAAAGCCAGCGGGTAGATTTTGATTAAACTATTACAGTCTTAAAAGTACTATTCCGATTTAATTAATGCGGCATGTTTCATCAAAATCAATCCTCTAGAATTGAAGATACAACTTGATCCTTGTTTTAGTAGCCGCCGCTTAGATACGAGAGGTCAAGTAAAAGTGGTTTATAGACTTTTTATACAAGTTTATGATTGTGTCGGAATTTCCCATGTTACAGAAAACCGACATCCACGCGGGCAGAGCCGCTGGCAAAAGCTAGTTTTTTTATATAACTATGCTGTATTTATAGTCTAGTTGTGGATATTTTTAATTTTCTTGTCAATTGACATCTATGAATGAAACCAATGAAAACAAAACGCCATTATCACAATGTCAAGTACAAGATGTTACACGCCTTTTATTCTAGGAAGTGACTTCCATAAACATGTATTCATTCATATAGTAACAAATACATTGTTACATCCCATAATAATTATGTACACAATGTTTTAAGGTAGGTATTTTACTCGAACCGCATATGTCACTACATGTGCGGTTCTATTCTAACAACAATTTCCACTGAAATTATTTTTAGAATAGAAAATATTATCTTACTCCACTCATTCCTCATTGTGTATGCAATCATTTCTACTTTCTATGCGAAATGATAACTATACGAGGGGTGATCCAAAAGTAATGATATTTGGTTATCTTTAGTCCTTGTAGGAATCCAAAAACTACTTTTTTTGCTCGCTTATATACCTACTACTTCACCATACAGGCTCTGGTTACATAGACCATATAAGGAGATTTATAGAGGCGATTAAGGAAAAAAGACGCGGCAAGCTACGAGCTGGAGTGGTGTTTCACCAAGATAACGCACCGCCACACAAAGCTGCAGTTACGATGGCTGCCATTCACGAATCAGGATATGAACTGCTTAAACACCCTCCTTATTCACCAGGTCTAGCTCTCAGTGATTTCTACCTCTTTCCTCGGTTTAAAGAGACACCTCCGAGGCAAGAAATTTGAAGAAAATGGCGAAGTAATTGGCGCTGTTGAGGCGTTTTGGGAAGATCAAGAGAAGGATATTTTTCTAAGGGAATTTAGGAAGTTTTAGAAAAGAGATGGACTAAATGTATTGACTCGTTAGGAGACTATGTTGAAGAATAAAAACAAATTTTAAGCATAAACATTGTGTTTTATATGGATTATCATTACTTTTGGATCACTACTCGTATTTTACTCATCAGCCAAAACATGGGTAGTGTAAAGACAGCGGGATATGGGGACAGTGCGCTATAAAAAGCAATTTTGGTTTAAGATTCCCTAACAATGTGCCAGAAAGAACAGTTTCGATAAGGTATTTCCACGTAGTGCCCGCAAAGAACAGTTTTTGGGTTCTACGTTTACCCGCGCTTCCAGTCCGTAATTGCTAATCGAGAACCGTTTTTTCCCACTACTCACGTGTCTAGTATAACCAACGAACTTTTGTACTTTTTTTAAATTGATGACTGAATCAGCGATACATTGCTTTTTGAGCTAATAAATTTGTCCTAGATTGGAATCCTGATGAAGGTGATCTTTGTATTATCAGCATGAATTATCTATGTATACATACTCGTATATAATAATACATACCAATACTAATACATATATGATTTAAATACTGATACATATACGAGTGATGAGTGAAGTAGTAAAAATATCGTATCTATATTTGTTCAAATTTGGCAAAATATTAAAATATATCACTGAAATATGTACTTCTGCAATACAAAACCAATAGAGCTGTAACTTGAGTTCAAAGGTATGTCACGTATACCAGAGGCGCATTAAACAATAAAATAACATTGTTATGGGTAACTGATCGCGAAATTAATTCAAACAAATCTAGCGCGTGCCTTAGCCATGGTTAAACCATGTTTTCTAAGATTTGGCATCCGCATTTGACACGGTTGCCAACCTTAAGCCGTACTCCGAGTTGTTATTCTGCAAGCCACGCCTTGGACTTAGCTATGATGCCAGCACGACAGATTGATGTGTCGTCCATGACTTTCTGAGTGGCGTAATCTTATAGCGGAATCAGTGGGGCGAGGTTAGTTTGTGTTTATTAAACGTTAGGCACGTTCAATGTGTTTCGCAGAAAGAGCACCAACTATGACCGCATTAGAATTCCGTATCTGATTTACAAGATGTGTATTTATTACTTTTAAAAGAATTCTACGTTCGCCAATTATAACCTAAATAGAATTCCGTGCCTTATTTACACGAGATATGTCTACGAGTATTGCATTTTAAAGAGTACTGCGTTCGCTAAATATGACAGTATTATAATTCCGTGGCTCATTTGAATGTGTCGTATCTATTTCCTTTATTTGACTAATTTTATAGCACACCATTTCACCATTTCGAAGTCTCGCAGATGACCACTTGTTTTGTTTCTTCTATGTATATTGGGTAGATCCACTGCTTAGCTAATATTGAATTTTTGCAAATTTATCAACTTCAAATGGGTTTTTGACAACAGTGTAATGCTACTCATTTTGATAGATATAAATTTTTTAACTGAACCGAAATCATTGTCTATCCTTGATGTCAACCACTTTGCATGTCAATGTGCTAAGCAATAAATTTACAATAGTTTTCCCTCAGTCAGTATATGCTATTTTGCAATAGCTGTTATCTTCAATCCTCGTATCCACTTCTTATAACTCTAACAATAATATAGTTATTCAGAGCGAACGTTTTTTATTTATTTTTAAATTTGACTGTTGTTTCTGTAATAGTATTACTTTGATAATTGTGTATACTTTCATTATTAAGCTTCCCAGAGTAAACTAGATGAAAACAAGTTCGTGACTGCGCTATTATGTCATAAGATACCTCGTGTTAGGCTGTCTCCGTTAAATAATTCCACTTAATACTTGGAATTCGCTGTGTGACACCAATAGCGTCACTCCATAAGACTTCTGTTGATGCTGTGAGAACCAATTAAATAATGCACTGGAATCATCAACTGTGATCATCATCTATTGCGATAAAACGCCTGCCAAGCATGGAAGTTACGGAAAATCTCTCCTTATTATGGAGGTAGCTGACATTTTCAGCAGATTTCCACGAGCTGATCATTATCACATTACGATTCATCATCATTATGATGATTTGTATTTCATCATTCTTACTACCTATTCAAAATTTATTACGAATATATTTTAAATCAAATAAAGGAACCCAAATTTCATTGCATTTTCTGAAGTACCTTTCTAAAAGCAACCGTGGTTCTTCTATTAAGACACCAGTTTTGAGAAACATTCGAAAATCTGTGTTGAAAACTGTGTAGATATGGAAGCAATACAAGGACAAGCCAATACTGTTTAATATTTTGCTAAAACGTATTGCGGATGTCATAATACTTAAGATAATATCTATTTAAGTGGTATGCAATGCCGAGGACATAATGGTTTAAGTATTAATTTATTATACATACAACGGTATTTATTAATACTTAGTGTATTATACTTAGTATTAACCCTTTAACTTTAATATGGTATAAAAATATATTTATTGTTTGATAAATATTTTTATACCACATTAATATAAACATAGGTAAGCAAGGTTAAGTATATATAAACATATATTAACTTGATTATTCTCAAATTTCAAGAACACATATTTTTGAGTTCTACGCAACAAATTTTAAATTTGCATTCATCGTTTATGTTTGTTTATAATACACAAAATCAAATACAAAAAGTGTTCACCTAGTATTGGAAAAGGTTTATGTTAATGCTAAATACATTGAGACACTATCATACCATATTATGCAAATATGATTTAATATAATATGTTTAATGTTATTTGTGTTAATATTATCTGGTAGATTGTTGGGTGGTTCATTAATATGTCGAGGAACTATGTGAGCAGCTGTTTTCACCACAACAATAGCGTATCAAGCGTCTTTTGAGCTACAATAATTGTTTTAAAAAAAATTGTATTGCGTCTTTATGCGGCAGCGACCGATAACGACGAATTTTGAGAGATATTGAAGCAAAATTACTAGTAAATTACTAATTTTTACTATTAATATATATTTCAAGTGTTTTAGTTTTTCACTATACAAACTATATTTAGAATACATATATAAATATGAAGGTGTCCTTAAATAATTAAATAATCGATACTCTATTATTATTATAGTAATTAGAATCATTGATGCAAATGTCTTTTTTATAAGAAAGATTTAAAGTTTTTTTTTATAATACGAAGTGGCAATGTATCATGTAATGGTCATATTTATAAATTTATCCAAGGCAGTCATATTTTTATAGAACGCTTACATAAAAGCGTTTTATATATTACTTGCTTTATCCCGCGGCAAGGCCCGCGAGAATGTTGGTTTTCCGCTACATGGGAAATCCCGACACAATCATAAATTTATAAAAAATACTTAGGACCACTTTCACTTGACCTCTCGTACAATAATGGCGGCTACTAAAACAGAGATCAAGTTGTATCTTCAATTTTACTAAACTGATTTTGATGAAACATGCCGCAGTATTTAAGTCGGAACCTTTAAGACTGTTATAGTTTAAATAAAATCTACTAGTTGGTTTTTGCGTGAAGCCCTTACAAACAAATAAACAAACATCGACGGATTTGGCTTCAGAAGCCCCTAATTAGTCGATCTAAGTACAATAGTTCGTTATTAAATATTTTTGACTTTTGAAAATTTGACATTTTACCATTTTATAATAGTGTAGATGACTAAAGATAAAATATTTATTTAAGTTATTATAAACATAATTGATTAGCGCAGTGGTAGTAAGCCTGTTTTCTGTACAAACGAGCCCCGGGTTGGAATCCCGACAAGGGCAAACTTAGTATGATGAGCACAAATGTTTGTATCCGAGTCATGGATGTATTCCTCTATATATGTATTAGTATTTATCTACATGTATATCGTTGTCTGATGACCAAGAAATAGCAAATCATAGACTGACTCTAGATCAGAGGACCTCTAACGTTTTTGTCTTATAGTGTTTTTCACTTCAGGGTAGACCCTTAAAGCGGAGTTAATATAATATTGTTGTTAATTTATTAACTTCAAATGTGTATTTGACAGTTGGCGTGGACCCCTTGCAGGTTCGCGTCGACCCCTGGGGGTCGATAATTGTCCATATTATTATTATCCATATTTTTATTTTTATTGAATTATCTTTATTGAATCAAATTTTTATAAAATATACATAAAAACTAAATACTACAATTTTTACATATATTATACAAAAAATGGTGCTCCACCGATAACGAAGTCTAGGACCCATGCTACCGGTGGTTAGGGCTCCAGAGTGAGGAACCTCCTCACAATGCGGGCGATACCGTCCCACTCGGATCCGAGTGACAAGCATTGAATGTGTTAAAGCTTCCTGCTTCATTAATAATTATTCTGAAAATACTGTGATTTTTCCAAACTACTTGTAAATGTTATCCTAATATGACTGGTTGGATACGGGGACAGTAGGAGACGACGCGTGGTTTTAGTCGATACGGACCTCATTCATCGTGCCCTCCGAACGAGGAAACGAGTCAGGTATTTTCACTCACCAAAAAGGGCTAAAGAGTATAATTTACGTATAAACTTTAATAACGTACTATGTTATGTAGATTTATCTCGATTTTCATAAATATCCATTAAATGTATTGTACTTTTTGTAATATTTTGTAATTTGTATATTAATATTAACTTATCTTCATATCAAATAAATAAATTATAATATATATGGATTATAATTAATTTACAATTGCAATTTATATACCCTGCAAGTAATTATTTTAAAGTTTCATATCCCTTCATGATAATGGAAAAAATGTATTCTTTATAACATTGATGTTCGCCTGTCTGTTCGTGTATGAACCCTTTATAACAAGCAAATAGGCTATGGCTCACTTTGGGACTTCACCGATGGAGTAAAATGGTATTATTATATTTATCTTTAATACCTTATTCAGTAGCTACACAAAAAATATTGCATATCGATCATGGTATATTCTGTATTAAACACTAGAGCGATGTTAGTAAACAACGTCAATATGCATCTTGTTAGTTTTGCATCGTTCGAGATTTACTTAGGAGTAGAAGAGGTCAGGCATAAGTGTACTTTTGCATCGTAGCATTTATATAATAAGATAAAATAATATAGCAACACACTTAGATACACGGATTCTGCATTTTTATGATTAAATGTATAACCCGAAAGACCTATGAGTTGCTCGAGGTGGCTATAGAAAATGACTGGTTAATGGAAACAGAGGATCGAAATACGTGGCGCAAATTTGGAGATAATAAATAACTTTATGTGGCTCAGAAAAAAAATTCTAACTAGAACTATTAAGAGTCATGAGAGCGTTTTGCTGGCCAATGCCTCGAGCTTTTGCCTGCCTGCCTGCATGCCTCGAGCCTCGAGCTCTCCTCGAGATGCCTCGAGCTCTCCTCGGGGGAATTTTAAGCCTGCTCTCCCAGGATCTCAGTACCATCAGATGCTTACAACGATAGAGCTATTCTTAACTATTCTTATGAACTATTCTCCCCTATTCCTCGGTAGGAAAAAATTACTAACGTTTAACAATCAACTAAAGTATAAACAAAACTAAAAAAAAACTTACTTAAAAATTTAAAAATAAAATAGTTATATTCGTGATGTTTTGTTTACACATCTGTATGCATGCGTGTTCAATGGATCTCCGAATTCATTTCTGAACGTATTTCTTCCATTGGCTACTTATCAGATCAATACCAAAGTTCACGTTCTTAATTTATCAGGCATAACGGTCAACTGGATTTTGTATGCTGAATGGAGTCTTGTTATTCAACCATTAAACGCCTGTCAAAGTATATTACAGAATGATACGGTCTTTTAAGCCTTTGACGTTTGTATTATTATAATATTATAATTGCGGTAATTTAGATATTTGTGACTCAACAACGCTTAATGGTAGAAGTGATTTTTGTATTGATTCAAATCAGGATGATAGGATCCATTATATAAATCACATCAATTCAATAATTCCAAATAAAATATTTAGAATTACATTACGAGTATTATTGATAAATGATACTCGTAATATTAATTAATTATGCTCGCAGTTTCCCTGAGAGCAAAATCCATAACGAGGAAATCCGCAGGAGAAACCAAGTCACCGATATAGTTCAAAAAACTGTAGAGCTAAAGTAGCAGTACGTGGGGAACGTAGTTCGCAGAATCGACAGACAAGTCCTAAAGTCTTGGAATGCACTGCCAAACTAGAAAACGCAGTGCGGGTCGATCCTATGCGGTCTAGGCGCATTAATGACCTGATTAATTTCTCAAGCAATCGGCGGATGAAAGCGGCTCAGAGCCGCGAATATTAAAGGAGGCTTATGTGCAGCAGTGGATGTCTGTGGGCTGATATGATGTTGATTATGATGAATTTATTGTGGGAAGATCACCCGGAAAACGTCTTGAAATTGTAACTCACTTTGCAAAAACTCTATTTTAATAATAGTTCAAATACACACGGGCATACAATGAAAGATATTTCTGAGATGAAATAAACGATTAATGCACGTCGCTGGTAGGTTATAAGTGCTCTGTGTGAGTAATTTTATTTATATTTACTTTGCATACTTTCATAGCCTTATTTTTTCTGATCAACCTGTGAGTGGCAGACTTGTTTTTCTAGTTTCCTAATACGACGGCAGTACAGAGACATTCAACGACTTTTGTTTTTTGACTTTTGTTTTTAATCCGCCACTCGCACAGAACCAGTACCCATGAGGATTTACAAGTTAAAGCAATTATTGTGGCAAATAAAAGAATTTGTAGCTGTGCTGCTTATTATCAGTTCATAATTTTCATGATAAGCCCAGTAAGTGATTGGTTTTTGATTCGAAATTGTGTTAAGAAAGGTTTACCGCAATCATATGTTTGAGTATAACATACGATCTAACAGTTAGACGATATACAGGTGGGTAATCTTTATATCTAACCTTTACACATAAGATAAAAATAACACTCGCGATAGGAAGGAAAGTTAAATAATAGTGTCCATTGAGATACTTTAAGACTGAAATATACTGAACGAGGGATCAAATCGAATGGAGGCTTCACGACTTACTGAGCAGTTGCTTAAATGAACCCCCTCATTGTCTACCTTTTAACATTCCCAATTCAAATCAGGCGCCTTAGTAATTGCAGGTTATATGATGACCTAACGTTATTGCAGTATTCCTGGTTTAATTCAGGATCTTTTGTTATTGTAGAGAATATGAGGTAGGGTCTAATGTTAGACTGAAACCTGACTTCAACTTTATAACCTTACAATACCTGTAACAACTTGCATCATTCATCCACTAGCTGGGGATATGATTAATTACATACATATATGCTAGTGGAAATATTTGAATACATTTTCAATTAGAAAAATCTAAACGGCATTCCCTGTAA
>WUAW01038471.1:2013-21731 GCA_017165845.1 Thaumetopoea pityocampa | reverse complement strand
TGAATAATAACAGTCTCTGTTTTAAGATAATATTTAGACGATATTCGTTGATTCATATTATATTCATGTACTGAAAGAAGATTTGCAAAGAAAAGTCACACAGAAAAAAAACTGTTTATTACGCCAGCAACTATCTAGTGAAAGTGACCGCAACAAGCAGTCGACCGATTTAGTTAACGAAAGCCTTTACCGCTTAATAATAATAACATTTACAATGTTGTCTGTTCCGTTCACCTTTAAGAGGGGGAATGTATTGGGATTCGCATTTTACCGNTGAATAATAACAGTCTCTGTTTTAAGATAATATTTAGACGATATTCGTTGATTCATATTATATTCATGTACCGAAAGAAGATTTGCAAAGAAAAGTCACACAGAAAAAAAACTGTTTATTACGCCAACAACTATCTAGTGAAAGTGACCGCAACAAGCAGTCGACCGATTTAGTTAACGAAAGCCTTTACCGCTTAATAATAATAACATTTACAATGTTGTCTGTTCCGTTCACCTTTAAGAGGGGGAATGTGTTGGGATTCGCATTTTACCAAGAAATATGGCAACACATGACAAAAGGATGTAACTCTTTTAATTTTATCCAACGGTAAATGAGTACTGCACCTTAAGGATATCTACATAAAGCTTGTAACTGATTGATATAGAGTTATGATTATGCTAATTCATATAGAGTTACGAGTATGATAAGTTTGTGGAGTCTGTTTCTCAGAGCTTCTTCACTCGAAGCTTTAAATTGTATGTTGTGTCATTATCATCATACTAAGTCCATATTCGTCCCCACTATAGAGCCGTGGACCTCTTCTAATTAGAAGGAGGATTAGGTCGTGGTCAACCATGCTGGCCTAATGTGAATTAGTAGTTAGCAAGGTTGTTTGTGCCTGCCAACATTATCAGTATAGTACTAGCATATTAATAGAGTCATTCCACGTGGGTAGCAGTATCTCAGCTCAGGTCTTTTGTCATTGCTGGGTTTCCTGTGGGACGGGTTTAAATGAAAACGATGCCCCCATTGCCTGTTACAACCAACATCATTGGGATACCTATCAAGTTTCACTGCTGTGCCTTCCTAAAGAACTGTTTGCTGGAATCCGGCCTGAAATTAACGATGTATTTACTATAACGTCAACGCTCTGTCAGTGTTCTAAATATTGTAATAATGCCACAGCACATTTTCTTATCCATAAGCAGCACCTTACAGTAAACAAAATTACCGTAAACTTAATATTATGCCGGGGATAGGAACAGTTTTGTTATTGCAGATTAAGGTCATTTTCGTAGCACCCTTAATCCACGAAATCGTAAAATGAAAAATACCTTAATGTATGAAAAGGTGTATGGATGTGGATGAGGCGTGAGAGATGTATCAGTATCGTAGTATGTGGCAAACTGTGGTCCATTATTACCTTATGGGCTACCGGCGTGAGTGTATGTACGTAGTCGGTCCCATGATGAACTGGCCTGATACGTGTCTACGCGACTTGTCGATACATGTTATGTTGCATCGACTAGTACACTTATCGTGTAATTTACATACGAACACGCATCGACGTGAAAAGCGTAGTCTCAGTTTAGCAGTGGTTTAAACAACAAGAGTCGCGTATTTCTTCAAAATGTGGAAAATCGAGTACCGAAGCATCAAAGTTTCTGTTTAAAGAAGGATTATTCCCCGCCCAAATAAAAGAACGACAAGATGGTGTGTTTAAGGAGTGTGCTCCCTCTTATAGCACAGTGAAAATTGTGTGAAAGAGTTTCCATGACATCGGCCATGACAGTCGACTCGTGAAAGTGTTCACATCCGAAACTATTTCTCTAATTCCTTAGTTCCCAAAGTGGTCCAGGTGGACTCCCAGGGATCCACGGGAGACTCGACGGGGGTCTACGTTGGTGTACGCAAATTTCCATAGTTAGAATCTTCACATTTTTTGTCGAGTTTCGGGAATATGGTAGAATATTATGTTTCATTAATATATAAATTGCGAGATATAATAAAGGAGAAGTGCAGCGGCAAGCTGTCTAAAGGCGTCCTGTTAATTCATGACAACGCCCCAGTTCACACTGCCAGTGTTTCGAAGGATACAGTTCGTCAATGCGGGTTCACAGAACTAGAATATCCGCCTTATAGTCCTGACATGGCCCCGTCCGATTATCATTTATTTCCAAATTTAAAGCGGAACTTAAGGGGAAGAAAATTTTCAAATCAGTATTAGTGGAGATTATATTGAAAAATAAAATTGGTATCGTTTCATTTTCTTAATTTCTTCATAGTTAGGCCAATTCATTATGGGGCCAACTACGTATGTATGTATATATTGCCAGAGTTCTTGTATCTAGTATTATGTAAATAAAATAGATTTATTAAATGAACAAGAAATATGTATTGTTTGCTCTTGTATTAAATTATTGATGTAGAGCATTTTCTACACAAGATAGCGGTTAGGTTGTAGGAAGTGATGCATACAAACACATGCATTTGTGTGCGTAACTACACAAGCAACGTGATTGGCCACGTAATTGACTTGCATGCGGATCAGTTAATACTGAGCCACAGACTAAATATCCTTACAGATGCGAATCTCTCTAACAAGATACACAATTATTGTACTTATTCTCATAGGGTTGCCACTTGTTTATTATAAAAAATATAAGACAACAAGACCCTTAAACAGGCTTTACTTACCAAGTGAGCGTCGAGCACACCTTCCAAAATGCTTCTAATATATATTAGAAGTTGTATGTAAAATTCTTCACCCGTATGTAAAATTCTTTTACTTTTCTGTAACTGATACTCTCATGCGTTACGCACACAAAAACAGCGTGCATGTATTCTTACAGCGATAAGCGACCTGCCATCGAGTTAGAAATCTACCGTAAGTGTCATCTATAGCAGCGTTTACCTGAATATTTAAATAATGGAATATAATCATCACCACTGAAGAAACTTCTCGTTGTTAATATAATAAAATTAATAATCTCCATTGGATGTTTTGTTTCGCATGTTAATTTGGTAGGTAGTATTAATTTATTTAAGATAAAGGATACAAATTAAACATTATTCATAATATGTTTTTTAAAGTAACCATTAAATTCTGGATTGTTTTAGTATATCGTATACGTTAATAAAGGTGATGTAATAACTTTACTCTAAAAAAAATAATTGGACAAGATTTCATTGTTTCTTAAACGAAAACTGATAAAAGCGGGTAGACATAGATAAAACCATTGTGGGAGAGCGACAGCCCTACCAGTTGCAACTGTTCATTTAAGTGATTGTAATTACACTGACACACAAGGTCATGTCGTTCGACGAACCGAACCTCATAACAACTCTTAGAAACAAATAAAATTAGATTAAAAAAAAATTTTGCTTCCTTTCATTATTTTTAATATATCGTACATAACGAGTTATTTTTTGATCTTATTTCCGGATAGGAATATATAATACGTCGTTTATTTTTGGTAAAACCCCCAAATGGTGGGCAAAATTTAAAATAGTTTTGCTTTGATATTTACTTATTTCATGAACAGCATGTTGTAGTGACAGTTGTTAATAAATATTATGAAATTTGTGATATTCTGAGCTAATAAATCAGCGCTATATTCACAGAGGTTCTAACGGAGTTTTTTTAACTTTTGACACCAAAAATATTTTCCATAGGTAAGTGAATTTAGACATAAAGTGCCGAATTACAGCGCTTATGTACGCTCTCTAAAATTGTTGTAACAGGGTATTCATGACCTTCTCCAAATTTGTATCGGTGTCTGGTTTTCAGTGCTGTATATTGTTAATAGAACGCAATAGCAGGTATAGGTAGCACGTGCGTCATTTTACACCGGTTTTTTGTAGATCATTAATGTTCGCTTATTTAATATGGGTGTGAATAACATCCATTATGAAGATAAATTTACTTAAAACTGATACTGTCTGTTATGAGTGGTTGAAGAATATCACAGAGGCAGTAGTCAGCAGGAGTCTGACATGCCTTCCAAGCCTCTTCTACTATTTGCTGTAAGATTATCAGTGTGACAAAAAAGTTATATAATTTAACTTACACCACACTTACCACACATCTCACCAAGGTATCAAAAAAGAGAAAAAGCAGGTTGCATAGTATCGCATTGTTACACTGAATGTGACGAAACGAATATACCGAGCAATTTTGTTTGGAAGTGACGGAAGAGGGCACCTAAGGAAATCCTATCTTGACTTAAAGCTTGTTTCAAAAAAGTCATGTACGTAACGCCATTAACTAATGAGTGTGTACAAAAAGATATCTGATTTTTGAACTGACAACAGATCTGTACCAGAATCGTAGCATACGGAAAGTTGGTCTTTGCCTACTCCCATTGGATATATGCATATCATATCATATATACATATATGCATATCTTGTTCATGGGGATTCTACAGACATGAGTATTAAATTTAGACACCCCATTATCTCCGTTGACAAGAAGCGCTGATGTTACATGCATTTATGGCTAATGTTACCTAAAATTATTGGATAAACGTCTTAATCGACATCTCATACATATTGTGTTTTATCCTAGTAATTCGTATTCTGTATTATTAAGACGATTTATATCGCTTGTGAACTTGCTTGACAGACCCTGCTGGAACTATCCTGCGCAAAAACTTAAAATGGAAAAAATAAGTTATGTGTAATAAATAGTGTTATATGTAATAAATAGTTATTTATATAAATAAATATATGCCTTTTAACAATATCTGAAAATATAAAAAAAAAGGTATGATGTGTATTGTATTAGAGAATGAACTAATCGCACTGTCGAGTCTATATAATTTACATTTTAGAATCTATAAACGGTTTAAATATCTAAGATAGGGGACACACCTCCATTTTTTAACATATTTACATAAAGTTTTTAAAATTTTATGACGAAGGTGTGATTTTTGCACATAGAACTAAGTAATATTTTTTTAAGGGTTATAACACAATAGTTACATAGAAACGTAGTAAAAAAATTCGTCCCATTTTCGGATTTATTTCGAAATGTCCGCCTTAAGACGATAAAATCTATACATATAATAAAATCGTAACCGTGCCGTATCTGTATATTGAATATTTTTTCATAAAAATCTATACATATATTGCTTTTTTGAAAAAAAATCTTTGAAAATTGTACTTGTTGTTGTAAAAAAAATGGTCTGTTTTGTCTGTGCGTTTGTGCACGCTAATCTCAGAAACGGCTGAACCAATTTAAATACAGTATTCATAGATGCATTGTGGCAAGCTTCCTATAGCATAGTGTTTACTCCATTCCTATAGTGTTTACTTCATTCCAATCGGTAGACAAACAATAAAATTAAGTTAATTGAAATAATACGCGGTATTCTATAAACGTGTTTCAGTCAATTTAGTTAAAATTTTTGTTGATTGTAGTTTGTAAAACAATGATGGGGAGTTTATATGAACATAATGAAGACAACGTTAAAAAAGAATAATTAATGGTTTTGGAGAATAATGAATAATGAATGAATGTAACATGTGTCACTTCTGATAAAATCAAAATAGAATTTCAAGTGAACGAAGTCGCGGCCACCAGCTATTACAAAGAAAGCTATTACAAAGTCTTAATATAAATTTACCACTATAATACTAAATTTATTTCTGCGTATTGCTATTCAGTGCAATTCAAAGTATGACTGTCAAAAATCTTGTTTTTTCATTGTTATACTGGTATACAAAATATCACATGCTAAAAATGAAATTAACTTAATTCAACAATATTTTTTAAACGATTATAATGAATTTCATCTCACTAGCGGTAGGAAGAGTGCAGGACCGGTTCGCGCAAATCGATACTTAAAATTGTCCCTATTTCACCGAAATTGACTATATTTATTACACAACACTCATAGCGCGTCGATTGAGTTTTAAAATAAAAAAGAAATATTTTGTATTGTTTCAATTTAATTCTCAGCATACGATATGGTGGGGCACAAATTTTCTAGAAGTTTTCCGCATGTAAAAACTTTCCACTATAGCGTAGCAACATTATTTTTGAATTAGGAATAGTATAGAGATAAACTAGAATATTTATTGTAAATAGAACATTCTTTATTGCATACTAAGTAACAAATATAGTTACACAAATCAATAAATTATATTACTTTAATATTATATTTTTGTTAGCTAAAGCATTGATTTTTTAAGGAATTGAATAAACATTGTCAAGTCCATGCACACAAATTAAATTAAACCACATTCACTTGAAAATAAAGTATAAATTTAAATACAGACAAATCAAAATTAATATAAATCTATACACAAAACATACCCACACACACATACGCTGTTCAATTTCGATCAATGGATCCTTATGATTCTTTTATATATTAAGAACCAATAAAGATTATATTATTTATCGTCTATAAGACAGAATATTCTTCTATTATTAATTAATATTTTTTTATTGAACACCAGCTTAACATGCATGTAAAGTATCTGATGGTGAGGTCGGTTAAACGGAGATTTCTTCAAAATAACTTTTATAGGGACAGGATCGTTCAAACATAATATGATGACAGTAAAAATTCCACCATTAATTATTAAGCAGATTACAATTAAAATAATAAATATACGCAAAACACAATCTACTAGATTCTTTTAGCATTTACACACTTAATCGAAATAAGTATATTATACTATACAGATAAGTAAACCCAAAATTAAATGAATGAATATACTTAGGTATATATAATATAAATAAGTAATTACTATTATCACTAACTATCATCGTGTGAACGATAACGCAAAGTAGTGCATTTAAAAAAAAAGTTTAACGACTCAGCACACCTCTAATGCAAAGGCAAGTAATTCCATAGTCATGTCAAACTCTGGAATTATTAACATGCAAACAAGTGGCTATAATAATCTGTGAAATTATTTATTATTATCCATATATCTTTATTAAAACATTTTTTTTTATATAATATACATAAAAATTGAAAACTAAAATTTTTATATATATTATACAAAAAATGGTGCTCCGTCGACAGCGAGCTCTACGGTCCATGCTACTGGTGGTTAGCGCTCCAGTGTGAGGAACCTCTTCATAATGCGGGCCGTGCCCAAGAGTACTTAAGCCTTCTGTATGAGACCCTTCACCCATCTGCTTCGTGACAGCTTCTGGAGGTGTTGGTTGAAGCTCTTCGCTATCAGACCGTTAACAGATACGTTCGTTATTATTAATATTTAATTACTAATTAAAGATACAAGAGTTACTGACTTAAAGATGAAAAATAAACTCATTCTAGTTATACCGTACACCAGTGTCGTGGACTATAAAATAAAAATAAATGTTTTATGATCAGAAAATAACAATAACAAAAAAAATAAAAATTAATTACAAGTACGGTAATATGGTACGTATATTCACAAATATGAAGATTAATAAAAACATGTCAATAATATTAATCCATATTGTGAACGCCGTCAGTGATCGACGACGTTCCCTCAATTGGGAACGAAATATCTGATTTTCTTTTAAATTTTAATATATGTTATGTTACAGGTTCGCGCCCAACACTGACACCCAGTGGAGCGCCGCGTGCTGTTATTTCAACGCGCAGTGAGGTCATAGTACGGCATATCGCACGCCTATATTCAATATAATAAGTATATGTATAAGTATTTTATAATTATATTTTTTTAATTATATGTATTTAACTAGTTGAATAACTAAAACAGGTTGTGTTTTTTATGTCATCATCATAACTTGTTTTTTATGTCATCAGATAACTATGGTTTTGAATAATGGTGAGATAATAAAATATGTGCAATGTCAAAACTAATAGAATGTTTCTTTCGAATTGATGTTAAATCTTTGAGAATATAAACTCTGTATTTCACAATATCCTTGACCGTAAAAAGTGTTAATCAAATTCGAACAGTAATCACCCATGTGCGAAATGGGACCTGTGTTGATTTTTGTTTATTTTGATCTTAAATATCTAACCAGAATGGCGCAGTGAACCAAAATGAGTCTTCGTCTACGGTAATAAGAGCCTCCATTTCGGTCGGTCCCACGCCAATTATAAATATATTAATACTTCTAAAACTACTTCTTGAAACTACTTTTTGAAGTTCGCGCAGTTCCCACTGCACATTGGGCCATCCAAGATACACTCATTTCAAAGCATGGTCCCCTCCCATTCTTTCGATGGTCGATTTTTTTGATGGCCGAGCCAACAAACTCTATGTATGTAATTTTATCTCGCCGATGAATTTTAATTCGACCACCAGTTTTGCTGTCTTCTTATTCTTCCGTGATTAAAAGTTGGTCTTAAATAATTGAAATTTAATTTATCGGATCTATAAAGTACTAGATATTAAAAGGACCAATAATCATATTTTTTTGTGATACGTTTCCGTTACAAAGGTACCTTCAAAAAACTGTATTCAAGTAATTATATTGAATATTTCTATAATAGCTGTATTTTCTTATATGTTATATGGAGAATAAAGATAAAAATAAAATAAATTGAATTATTAAAAAGAATAGAGGTTGTTAAAAAAAAGAAATAAAAAAGAAAGTATAACAACATAGGGCTTAATTGTAACAAAATATAACAATATTTTAAGCAAATAATATGTGAAAGGCTAGTACTACATAAATTAAAATCAATTAAATTTGTTTTGTACAGATCACCGCTTTTTTTTTGATGAACAATAAAATGAAACATTACAAGTCATCCAATTTTTACTAAAATAAAACTGACGTAAGCCAACTGCCACCATAATTTTTCTGTTTATATAAATCAGTAACCTACCTCAATACAAATATTTAAATACAAATTCCCATACATTATAATTGCTAATCATTTCCTTCTTAGCTACCTGTAAAAACATTCGTTTCCTATATCAATGTATTCACTATTGTAATCTTAATAATACTCAATCAATTGTATTGACGATCTCTTCGCTTATACAATTACTTAGTAAGCAGGAATCGTTGAATGCGAGAACAAATAAATTTATTGTACTCAGCACATAGTGTTTATATTAATATATTATTATGTGATTTAGTATTTCCGTAAATATTCATAATATCGTAGAAAGCTTAGAGGAAAGAAAAAATGAGACAGTAAGAATCTATTTATAGTACACAAGATTATTTTTTGGAAACTGGAAATCTGAAGGTTGATCACTAGGATTGTGTTCACCAAGTCCATGTCACGTGATGTTTGATAATGTAACATAGGAAACTCGGCCAAAGAAATGCAATTTATCAATTTCATTTTTAAATCTATGGAACAAAACTCCTCTTGAGTTAAAAAAATTAAATCAAAAGAAATTGCAAACATTTCAAACTTTGGATTTCGATTTTTGGAACTCGTAAGGAGGCCACTTCGCGCTTAGCGGGCAATTCAGTGAAAAGCGAGCGCGAGGAATAAATACGAAAAAGAATAGTGGAAGTAGTGAATTCTGCACAGTGCTCTATCAGTCAACATGAGTCTGTTCCACGCGAACCGCGTGTAAGGAACACCGTGTATAGTGCAGTACTCGATACATTCGTTGACAGTTATGTCCAACTCCATAACTGCGCAACGTAACAATATTAATTTAGTGAAATTTATTATTTAGGATTGAAAACGTGCTTATCCAAGAATATCCATATAGGAATATCCCTATTTCTTAAAGAAAATGGTGATAATCATGACGACAATATTTACATGTACGAGTACAATGTAATGATACTATGAGTACTTTGTAATTATACTACGAGTACTATGTAACGCTGTAATGACAACAGGTTAATTTTACTTAATTTTATTATTTTCTTCAACAGTTCTCGTATGTGATGTTGAGTTAGATTAATTTTTGTACTACAATATCAGATAGAATGTCTAAAAATTTTGACAGATAATTAGAATTTAGATTGACAGTTGTACAATAAGGCGTATAAATAGTCTAACATATGCAGTAAAGTAGTATATGCACGTTACAGGTTAGGTTAGGTAGTAATAAGATCCGTTTATTTTTGATTGGAACATTTCCGGTTATTTTAAGTGTATATACAGTCTATACTGTAGACATCGATGTATTCAATGCAGAAGGAATATGCGAGTTAGCACTAAATTTATTTAGTAAAACATTTAAGTTACTTTATTAGGTTACTGTAATTTACGTGAAAATTAGTATAAAAGTCATTTGGGATGATACATCGAGGATGGATGTGGTGAAATCGTGAGGGTTCCTAGTTTGAGTGCAGAACCTCTACAAAGATAGAGCCTTTTTTTAAGTTGAGAATTTCACCATAGAACACTCGCTCGCTATATAGAAGGCGATCGGGTTTTGACAGACTCCTATTAGCTAAAACCCCAGTGTGTTCCTATCTCGCTCGTGAAGTGGGCCACGGGACACATAAGCAAGCTGCAGTGACCCACCAACTGGTTACTGCAAACATGGGACCTAATTCAACTTCACTTGCCAGCGGTGGTTTGTAAACATTAAATTTTAAAGGTAAACATATAATCCACAACGTCAAATCAAAGACAGGGCAAACCCTATCACTAAAAGACGGGACAACGTCAAGCAAAATATTTATTACGACAAAAAATTACCTCACATGTACCTATAATCCTCGCGTGTACTTGTGTTGATCACAATGAGACATCCTCAACGACAATTGTCGTAATTAGAGTATAAAAAAACAGTTCAAAGAAGGGGACATTTACACAAATTATGTTTCAGGGTTATTAGATACTTTGTTTAATTTAAAAAGATAAATGAGAATCCGCTGATTACATACGATAGAGGTAGATCTTGTGTCGCATGAGACTTTTTTAAATTTTTTAGGTCTCTTCTGAGTCATTTGAAATTCTTAAAATTTTTTATACAAAATTCTTAAGGGGGACACATCGTTCATATGTGGCATATGTTAGCACTCATAAAGATATATGCAAATACTTGCACTGAAGGCTTAACAAATCAGTCTCCAAGAGTAGTATTTCACCAACTCCAAGACTGCATTAAAATCAGTACAGTGATTAACCTTTCTGGAATTTTCTGTAGATACCTGGAAGTAGTGACGATCCATCAAGCGCCACGGGAAGCTATTCAGTGCTGATGCACTGTAAAGGGGGAGAAGTTAAAGCCTTGTACAAATACCGGAGCACTTTTAATATGTCGGTTCAGTCTCCGTAGCTTTCGGATGTTTTATACGGGATATTCTAAACGTTAAGAAAATGTTTCCTAAGAGTTTTGACCCCAATCCAAATGTGGCATCACCTAAACTTTCATTTAAGTATTAGTTTATTATGAAATTTTTTATGTAAATTTGGTGTTGTTTTGTATACCAATCGTCAATAATCGTGAAAAAAAATTGAAACATAGAAATGAAACTCTAACATTCCAAATTAAGCTTATTTTTTAAAGCAATAAGCCTTCGGGAACATTCGTCTAGTCCCTTAGTTCCATGGGAGACTCGACGTGGGTCTGTCTACGTTGGCGTATGCAAATTTCCATAGTTAAATCTAATCTTCACATTTTTGTCGAGTTTTGGGAATACGGTAGAAATGCAACTGCAGGGGGTCTACCGGAACCAGCTAAATTTTAAAAGTGGTCTATGAGAAAAAAAAGTCTGGGAACCTCTGGTCTAGTCATTGGATTGATATTAAAACTCCAAGAAGAAATAAAATGTGATACACCTGCATTTAATTGTTAAAGCGAAAAAAATATTACAATTGAAATGAAGACACAATTTAAAAGGCTTGTAAAAGTTACATAACTACGTTTTAACTCGTGCAATACACAATGTTTCGAGATGCGATAAAGAAAAAAGTTTCCTAAAATTTACTAATCGTCGCGTTTGACAATTTCAAGGATAACTTCGATAATTAATGACATATTAAATATCTTGTTGTTGTGTATTTACCAACGTTTAAAAGCTGCAGCCAGTTTGCTGATCACGCAATGTCTTTTTATAACTTTATAAAGGTTACACTGTTGGTTTCTGATATGTCTTTAATAATACATATATTTACTTATCATTCTGTTTATTAAAATTTTATCAGTCTAGTGTTGAACATTGGTCTCTGCAAATTTTTATTTTCTATAGTAGTCAATTACAAGTAGTTTGTATTATCAGTAGCTGTCAGAATTTCATTTGTCTTTTCAAGTATGTTCAGGTTTGTCTTCAAAAATTTCAGTCTTACGATTAGATGATGTAATATGCACTAGAGACACAAAAAGAATTCCGTGAAGAAATTAAATCAAATGGCGATCCTGACGACGACTCGATAAAGTACATTTTAGTTTGCTATATGCCTAATAATTTTTATTAATTTATAAGGTACCTCACCCTGCGCGTGCAGGCCAATATGAATCGTAGCTGTGTATGTTAGTGTTAATTTTTTGCCCGTTTCAGAATCACTCGTTTCTTTCTCGCTAAGTAGGATCATAACCCGTGTGTAAATGTTTTTATTATACAATTCACAGTAGCTTGACTTGTATGTATGTAAATATGAATGAATGTAAATGTTTCGCTTCAATTCTCACCCATTTCCAGATATCCGAATAATTTTTATTTTTATACACGTATTAAGAACCGATGGCAAAATAATTTCAATTAAAAATTATATAAAATACTCGACGTATTTATAGAAATATAAAGTAAGAAGTATTTTTTACTTCTTACTTCGTCTTTAAATTAAAAAATTGTTTAATTAAGCATACCAAATTTTAGAGAGAGCGAGGGACAGTCGCTACGTAACAATGAGCAGATTCACTAAACAAACCAACCAATCGATAGTCAAAATATATTAATTGAAATACTCATAAGCGGCAAATTCAAAATACATATCTGTGAATATAAACAGAGACCGACCGGTCTACTTCGTGCATTTGCATATAGCAGTTTTTTATAACATATTTTGTCGAGGATAACCAGTCAGTAAGATTTCCTAGACTACTATTTTCATGAAACGTCATTGTCATGTATCAGAATCACATAGTGGTAATAAATATTAAAATAGTTATTTGTTTTATTGTTATTACTAAATAGTTACATAATGGAGTTTTGGCGGTGCATGGCCTGACGATTTAGGATTATATTTATTTGTTTAATGTTATGTTTGGTGAATTGCTGTGATGCACTGCACTCTCTCCATTTACTCCAGTGAATATAGTGAGAACTAGCTAAGAAATTTATCAGGATAATGGGTAGCAGCGTTATCCTGATATTCAATTAAAATCTACTGCAAACTTGCCAGGCGGTGACATTATGACATTTGCTTCACTTTTAAGGAGGAGTCCCATAAAAACACAACAAAATAAAATTTTGAACCGAGTATTATTAAGACAATAAGCACAAGACAATAATTTTCAAGACAATAAGCCTGCGCAAACTTGTACCTAGTCAATGTAATAATAATATTACCACGTCGATTAGGCGATAGATTGACCGACAAATCTCCGAAAAATAAACAAAATATCATATACCAGTAGTATTTTATATAAATTGGAATAAACATTTAACAAGTATTGGGCTTAAAGGACAGAGGATGTTAATTACAAAAAAACACAGAGTGTGTATAGGACAACGTGCATAGTATTCCATAATCTACCATATGTGTAAATTATATAAAAAAAATATTATGCAGGGACTATATTCATTTTGTCGAATAATTGTCGAATAATAAATGTCGAAGCAAAAATAATTTTGTACTTAATAAAGTTATTTAAAAATCCGACCCCTTGCCTTTGCCTATAGGAAATCTGTTACGCAAACCACCGTGTCCTCTAAAATCTTCACGGCGTAATTCTGTAGCCTTTTCTTACCTGAAGAAAATGCATTGCGCATACCGTTGCGTTGAGGGCTCAATGCAACGCTTATGTACCTTGACATACGTCTTTGGCCCTTGTGCCCAACCGCGCGAGTTATACGAACATACGTAGTCGGTCCCATAATAAACTGGCCTGATATAGTTCTACGCGACTTGTCGATATATGTTATATTGCATCGAATAGTACACTTATCGTGTAATTTACATACGAACTCACTCCCAAAGTGCTCACTCCCGAAACTATTGCTCTAATCGAAAAGGAGATTTTAAGTGGCCGCCGTCTGAAGATTAGAAAAATTGCAGCTAGACTTGGGCTGCTCTAAAAGTACCGTCCATCGTGCAATCTGTGAACATCTTCATATGAAAAAAGACAGTGCAAGATGGGTTCCGAAACTTCTTTCAGCTGTTCAGAGACAGGAGAGAGTGCGCTGTGCTTCCGAGTTTTGGATCTTTGTGGAGAAAACCCAAAGAATGTGATCGAGCCACTAGTGTCTGATGATGAAACTATGGTCTTGGATTATGATCTAGAAAGTAAGCACGAGTCAATGGAATGGCATTATAAGGGTAAAAAGCCACCCAAAAAGACAAAGATGCAACAATTCACCAAAAAACTCATGCACACAATCTTTTGGGATTTCCAAGGTATTTTGATGGTGGATTTTAAAGAACGCAATACATTCGTAAAGGGCGAATATTATGCTTCATTAATATATAAATTACGAGATATAATAAAGGAGAAGCGCAGCGGCAAGATGTCTAAAGGCGTCCTGTTGCTTCACGACAACGCCCTAGTTCACATTGCCGGTGTTTCGAAGAATGCAATTCGTCAATGCGGGTTCACGGAATTGGAATATCCGCCTTATGATATCCTGATATGGCTCCGTCCGATTATTATTTATTTCTAAATTTAAAGCGGGATTTAAGGGGAAGAAAATTTTCAAGCGATGAAGAGTTGGAGGCGGCCGTCTTCAGTCATTTTGAAGACAAGGATTGTGCTTACTTTTATAAAGGCCTAGAGATCTTGGTTCACAGATATGAGAAGTGTATCAGTATTAGTGGAGATTATATTGAAGAGTAAAATTGTTATCATTTTCGTCGTTTCTTCATAGTTAGGCCAATTCATTATGGGACCAACTACGTACGTCCACAATGCGGCGGACTTGGCTCGTTCTACACATACCGGTCCTAATGCCTGTGTTCCTAACTGTTAATTTTATCTAACCAAAAAATCGATAGCGAAATTCCAAAATTTGTATTATTTAAGTTTTTATTATTTGGCTTACAGCCTGAACAAAACAGATTATGTAGAACACGAATTGTCTACGTAAGGTTGGTTATAATTTACCTTGAATAAACTTTCTCAAGCATTTTGTTTGAATAATTTTAGCACAAAAAATAGCATTACAAATGATAGACAAGTAGTCACTATATTAAACTAACTCCAGTCCGTGGCTACGCCTATGTGCAAAGTACGTAACTTCAATTCTACTGAACCGATTTTGATCTAAAATCTACCAGCGTTTTCTGGTTTTTGCGTGAAGCCTGAACAAAAAACAAACAAACAAACATCGACGGATTTCGTTTCAGAAGTCCTTAATTAGTCGATCTAAATAGTTTGTTTTTTAATTATCTTTGATTTACAAAATTTCTCATTTAACAATTTTATAATAGTACATTACCAAAATTTAGGCAGAAAATAATAAACGTTCATTTAAACCTGATATAAGCATTCAAAGGACAAATGAAGATTGCGTGTCACTTCTTTAATTGTAAAAGTATAATAAGGTTTTCTATCCGCCTTTCCTCGCATCATCAGCCTTTTGAATCCCACTGCCATTAGAATTAGTGTTAGTTATTATTATATACCATGTTTTCGGAAGCAGTTATAACAACGGGTCTCGGTTGGTGTCACAAATTTGTCAGTGAAAACTCTTCTGAAACATTTTTGTTTTCTTTGATCGAGAATTTTGTTATACTTGGGTCTTTTATTGACAAATTTAAATGAAATTTTCTCAAAATGTAGCTTCATATCGCAAGTCAGTCATATCTTGTGATTTAACGTCACGGAATATTAGATCTAAGGAACGGATTTTTGAAAAGGTTGTGACGCATATCTACAAATAATCTCGGCATCTTTTTCAAAAGAATAAGTGTATAAAGACAGCCGTTAAAGATATAGAATATATTTTATTTAAAGAATTATCGAATGATGTCTGCGAAAGTTTTCACCGCAGGCTGAGGAGAAGATGGAGAAATGAGTTTCCCAATTTTCAAGTCTGTTGGACAGTATTCGTCCTTAACAGAGAGGGTATTGGTGGAGCCTTTAACCGGCAATGAAATATTGAAGGCTAACATCAAAACAACACATACCCTTAATAATCGCACCGTTGTATATTTAGTTTTATAGAGCATACTGTAGTAAAATAATAATAATAACATAGTCGCCCCTTCAAATAATAATATGATTTCATTTAAAAACAATATTATAATAATGTGCGTTTCTGATGAGACTCTCTTTCCCTTATGCCTTATTCCTTTTGTTATAGTCGCTCTTTTGGATACAGAAAAAAAATCTAGTTTTTCTACCTGACGTGATTATGGCTGGTCTTTTTGCCACAGTCGATCTCCCTATTCAATCTGTTTTCATTTGATCTTCACCTTCCTCAGTAGCGAATCGGTTCACAACAAGTGTTTTCGTACAGCGCGGCCATGTATCAGAGACAGCTATTTCGAACACTTCCTACTCATCTTAATCAGCTGTCCTGATATTTACCGCGTAGTACGACGCTGCTAATTATATCTATTACAAAATCAAATATTCTAAAGAATTACATTAAAATATCATCTACCAAAGTTAAATAAGTTATTTTAGTCAATGAATCAATTGCTTTTTGTTCTAATGTTTTTTTTTTGTTACAGTTACCGTACAAAAGCTAATAACTACATACAATGAAATACACAAAAATACATACTACGTGTTTGTTGTTTGTCGCGTCGCTGAGTCTTATTCCCCGCGGGGTGAGAGCGGGTCCCGGCGAATGGCAGGCCAGACCTCGGCAGCTACAACCAGACCGCACTAGTTAAAAGCAGTATAAATAGAATCGCGCAGCCATTCGCAGGAGCCAATATACGCCAGCAATCGAAAGACTTCGATATATTAGTATGTATATAAGTTTATAGTGTTGCTTCATAAGTCAAATCACAGAGCTATTTAATATACACGTATCTTCATTGGATCTTACAGTGTTCTGTCTTGAAGGATGTAAATTGAAATTGGAGATCAAGGGATAT
Source organism: Thaumetopoea pityocampa (assembly GCA_017165845.1). Classification (NCBI taxonomy): domain Eukaryota; kingdom Metazoa; phylum Arthropoda; class Insecta; order Lepidoptera; family Notodontidae; genus Thaumetopoea; species Thaumetopoea pityocampa. The sequence continues at coordinate 4,615 of WUAW01038471.1, read as the reverse complement.
ACCCTTACTAGCAACATTGACACGTAACATTTAAGTAGATAGTTGATTAAATTACTATGGGCAGTATTAAATGTATTGCGTAAAAAATAAAGTCGTGTGCCAGATGGGAGATCCCAGCGACAACATACTCGTATCAGTAACCAGTTTAAATGTTTTCCACCTAGTCTGAAATAACTACTGGTAATATATATTAAGTAATTACTGATATTGTTTTTCCCCTTACTATCTGTAAGCGACCGACGTGACATGTAGATCGAACGTAAGTACCTGAGCGAGTTCCGCAATACAGTTTCCTGAACTATATAGAGTCTCTATATCACCATTTTTCTTTGCTATGATAAAAATAATTCTAAAGAACACCGCTTTTTTAATTTGCAGATAATGCCTAACGCATACCGCTGTGTGGAGGACACAGTAAAATAGTTATGTATGGTTTGCACCCACTACAACCTGCATGCGTATTTCTGTAACCCGTGCACCGGTCGAGGGGTTGCTCGCGTTTTCATCCGCAGTAGGGTAAAGATTGCCCTGCATGACATGATGTGCTAAGAAATTCGATATATTCCGAAATTTTATTACAAAAAAGGGCAAAATGTGACTCAAGCAGCGACAATTATCAACCAATGTCAGTACGAGTAGCACAAAATTGGTTCAAGCATTTTGAATCCGGAAATTTTTATTTTTAAGATGCCGCTTGCCATGGTCGCTCTGTTACAGATAAAGTCGCCGCCATTTTTGAAAAAGTGGAACAAGATAGGCATATAGTAGTTAATACATAACCGAAGAATTAAAAATTCACCACAAGATAGTTTTAAATCATTTGAAAAAGTCTGGCTATACAAAAAAGCTTGATATTTGGGTACTATATGAGCTTACAGAAAGAAACTTAATGAACAGTGTACACATTTGCGATAGCCTGCTAAAATGTAATAAAACTGAACCGTTTTTGAAGAGAATGATCACTGGTGATGAAAAATGGATCACCTACGATAAGAACGTGCGGAAAATGTCATGGTCAAAGAACGATCAAGCACCACAGGCAGTGGAAAAACCTGGATCAACCCGCAATAAGGGGAGGCTGTGTGTTTGGTGGGATTAGAATAGCATCGTTTCTTATGAGCTTTTGCTGCCTACTAAAGCCATTGCTTTAGATCTCTACTCCCAATATCTGATGAAACTCAATCAAGAAATTGACAAAAAACGGCCGGAATTGAACAGTAGAAAGGGTGTTTCATCATGATAACGCTGGACCACACACTTCTTTAGCCACTCTGCAAAAATTAAGAGAGTTTGGCTGGGCAGAGTTAATACATCCACCATATGGCCCTGACTCAGCACCTTCAGATTTCCACTTGTTTCGGTCTCTTCAAAATGCTATAGGTAGTGTAAGGTTGACATCAAGAGAGGACTGTCAAAACTATTTGTCGCAGTTTTTTAATTAGAAGTCTCAAAATTCTAATTCTAATTCAAAGGCATGTCACTACCTGTAAGATGGCAATAAGTTATTGATCAAAATGGTACATATATAAATAAATTTATATATACTATGAAAAAATTGTCTTCGTTTTTTATGTAAAATACGAAAAAACCTTTTCCCTGACCCAATATACTCAGATTAAACATTTAACCTCTTTACAGTGTTTGTGGTTTCGGATGCTTGGCGGTTTGCCTTCTTGTAGTCAGATTATACATACAATTATGCCTTTTTTTTGGCTCTCTTGTGGGAAATAGAATCCTGTTCTCCCGCGTGGCAGGTAGGAATACTGACCACTATACTACCGAAGAATTAGGGTAGGCAGAGACCACTTCTTCCCACTTGCTATGAGCAAAGTCCGTAGCCATCCGTAACTCACATTTAGCCTCCGCGGGAATCGAGACATGTCGATTGGCGAATCACAACGCCGCCATTTTATAAGATTCAAAAGCGTTAAAGTTCCTCATTGTGGTCCCTCGAAAAGGAAGTAAAGGAAAGAGGGTAAAGTAGGAAAAATACATATATTGAGCAAGGAATATGGAATTTGGGAAAAGGACTATAGTATATAAGATACTACTATGTCAGAAGAAGTAGGAAGAGACCGTAGTAGCTTGGGAGGTTAGGGTCGCTTAATCGTATACTTAAGTCTATTTGCCGGACAATCTAAAAGACAAGGTAATCCCAGATCCCGTTTAATTAAATGGCTGCAAATGCTATTCTTCTGTTTTGGATTGCTTAGTTAGTCAGTTTATATAGCAGAGTAGAATCACAGAATTAAGCTACAGAATTCATTCCTTCATCATTTATTATTTGTTCAACATAGGTAGTAAGAACAAGTTGGATTTTATTTTAAAGTTCGCTGTGTTATGCCAACATGCAGTGGCGTACAAATATTTCAAACATTATTAAATATCATAAAATTATTATGTTGCTAGTACCATAATTATACATATTTATAGCATACCCACACTACCTGTCAACTCCTTTGCCATTATGGGGTAGCAGCCTTAATAAGTACACAAATCATTAACTTCAATACTCGTATGTTACTGAATAGTAATGAAATTTTCAATTATACAAACGTCAAAAGATAAATATAACACTAAAATATAAAAATTAAAAATACAA
>WUAW01038470.1:23204-39645 GCA_017165845.1 Thaumetopoea pityocampa | reverse complement strand
TATATATATATATATATATATATATATATATATATATATATTATATTTTCTACTTTAAGTCTACGCCACAAAAAGATACATGCTAAAATCAATGAAAGATATTAAACAATATAATGTATAGAAAATAAACTTTTGATTTGGCCGGGAAACAATTTAAAAAATAAATAATTATTTTTTAAAGATACGTAGTACACTTGTACATGTATGTCCATTTATGGTAACAAGGTAATAAATAAATGGAGTAGGCACACATGATTACATTACACCGCACAAAGACGGGGCCTCCTCAAGTGTATAAATATAATTGGCATGCAATCCACAAGCCTTCAGTGGCTGCAGGCAATCTGATTACTAAACTAAACATCGATTACATTGAAGACATCTTTTAGTTACTCAAATAATAAAAAAAAAGTCAGTAACAGAGATAAGTACACAATTAAAATAAACGAGTCATGTATTTCTAAGTACAACATCTGCGTTAGTTTAGTAAGTACATTAACGAGGAAGGCGTAGTAAGGACTAGGAGAACACAGCGACACTATTAAATGATAAACATTCCACACATCGATAGGGGTAGGTGGGGGACTCACGCAGCCGCCCGCGGCCGTAAACTATGGGGCTGTCCCATGTCGGTCAGAGAGACGTCGACGACGAATAGTCTTCATAAGATGCTGCAATTTTGTAATATTCGCATATTTATACCTATGGCAATGATGTTAAAATGGTTATTATTACAAACACTACTGCTTCTGTAAGTGTGATAAGTTAATATTTAGATAAATAATGATGAAGTTATTTACAATTGCTTTTAAGTTGCGGATGCACTGCGCACTATTTGCTCTTTTTGCAGCGCCCAATACTGTTTTGTATAAGGCATAATAATAAACTCAACAAACGCGAAAATTCGCATACTACGTTGTAATAATATAAGCAGTGTATGACGTTTCGCATTTGTTTAAATTGCGCGGTAATTTGTGTAGCAGTTTATTATTAGCCCTTTCGCGACGTGCTATTTTCCTATTAAGTATGCCCATAAGACGGGCAGTTTTCGAGGTTTGCGGAATCGTACGGTCGAAATAAGAACTACTGCTGCCAGATTCATACATGACAAATAAAATAATAGACAAAGTTAAACTTGCCTATAAACACAAATAAACATATCTAACACGTAAAACGAAAGCGTCCGGCATTCATTGTGTAAATATAATGAAATCGGATAAATACGGTCGTCGACTATTTGTCACATTTTTTTATCACGGGAATATACGGTCTTCAGCGCGAAAGGGTTAATGGCTAATTTTCTACAGTCGATTGCATAATTGGGTTTGCTAATTGTTTGCATCAATTAATGTGCGCAGTGCATGCGCTCTTTTAGTTGTCAATGCATTCAATGTGTCAAGCAAAATGTTAAAAGGATTGAAGTATATGAAGCATTAAAACAGAGATAGAAATATTATTTGATTCGTGTGTAAGTGTAGTATGTCTGCGCGATGCAAATACTGACCGGAGCTGTCTGTAACCAGACGAGGAGGCGTGTCCTCCCGATCCGTCGGTACCACAATTACTACTTCGTCGTCTCTGGGGGAATCACCGTTGCGACTTGACGATGTTCTGTAAATATTTATTCACATAGTGGATACATGAGTCTGCATATACGAGCATCTAGAGGCTGTTCAGACGAGAGTACTTAGGTGATTATACGAGTATGTTAGTAGTTTGACAAAGTAGATATATTGTGGAGTTCCAGTTACTAACAGAATATCGCCACTGTCTACTTCAGTAAATGTGATTGATCTCAGCTCAAATTGTACAATATTCGTTAAGCATCAAATCAATCAATTAGTTTGCAATCACAACATTCAGACTCACGATTCCGAAATCGTTTCTGAAAATGGTCATGTGAAGTTTCGGTTTTTCGTAAACGTTACTGTGAAACGATTTGAATAATTACCTACCTGAATTTTGATAGCATTTGCTTCTTGAGAGGAATTTTTTTACTTTCGGAAATATAAATTTTGAAGTTTTAACCGCTGTAATGGATCTTAATGTGGTCTAATTGTAATGTTATAAGTATTGAAAAATAAATTATTTTGTGTTATTTAGATATTTATTTATTGTAAGTACATAAGTGACTATTACTGATATGAATCACAAATAATCAAATGCCGATATTCCAAAAGTCAATCGTCGTGATATTGTCGCTATATTTATATTGTATCTCGAGTTTTTAATTAAACGAAATGGACTGTGCGCCAGTGAAATACAATGGACATGGATTTATTATCGTCGGACGAACGTAGAGCCTTTAAAAGACAGGACAAATCATTGCAGCTAATGTGTTCTGTGAGTTTTACCGGACACTTTTTTATGTGCGGTACAAAAAAATCTCATCGAAATAGTTCAGAGTCTATAAGCAGTTATTTCGTTTTTTTTAGAAATACTATACAGAAGTCACTATACACAAGCCTCCATAATAGTAACTAAATCTTAAATTCTCAATATAATAAGTTCTTATTTATTCAGGCACGTCCATGCAGCAGGTGCAGCTCCTTTGATTGTCTCTCTAGACACCAAAGACCAGACCGTCGTTACAAATCTGATGGATTTTTATTCGTCCTAGTTGCATATTAATAAGTAATTTTGTAGGTATCTCGAAATGTATATACTGAAGACAATTATGGGAATAAGATAAACATAAGGCAGAATGGCAGCACTGCAAAGAGCTGTCATACACTTGATTGGCAAATGGAGTAATCCTGTCATAAACTATTCAGACTCGATAGGCACAAATTGCGTTGCCTTAAAAGAACGCTTCTTATCTTAGTGCCCCCCAGCTGGGCAAGGCGAGTGCTTCAACGCACTTCGACCCTATGGGCTCTTTTGTATTGTCCCAGTTGTGCTCGGCCTCAGTTCTCTTATACTGGTTATTTAAGTATTGCCAGCATTAGACCAGATACTGTTCTGAGAGTGAAGAGCTGCTAGTCCTCTGTCTGGGGTACGCCAGTCTTAGAACATCCATTCGCCTTCCAGCCGAAGCATCACAACAGCACAGCGAGTGTTCCACAGTTTCATCTACCGTGTCACAATATCAACATGCTGTAGTGTCGGATAAAGGAGCGCTTACACAAAAGAAAAACATGTTTACAGGATGATTTTAACCAGCAGACTACATGTGGCAATACAGAGTGGAAAAAAAAACACACGCGCTGATGTGATAAATTGGCCCCAAAGTGAATGGACGTGAAGACTGCAGAGATTTCACCGTTAAAATAATATGTAGCTTATTCTTATTACATTCAAATTTATTCATTTAAACATAGCATAGTTGGAGATTAGGGCTGTAGGCAGCACATAAGTTTCCATATGGTTGACGTGTGTCTAAGTATCCAAGTTGACACATAGTTGGATAATAAGATAATTAAAGAAATACTTATTATCTACTCTTTTCAAAATATAATTTAACGTACAAGATCTCCAAAATATAAAGCTATTTTTATAATCTATACTTAAATAGGCTTCCATAAAAGTTATTAAGACATTGCCTGCATTTTTTTAGATTTCCTATGACCCAGAGCACTGGTAGAGAGTGTTTTTTTCAGAAAAGTTATATACAATACTTAAAAACATCCTGGATATTAACAAACAGTTAGTTTTACTTACTTTACTATTACTTTTTTCTTCATAAATCTCGTGCCAAGATCAGAGTACCCCCTATTCATTGGTCGTTTGTATGGTACTGGGGGCGCAGAAGCTGGCGCGGGCTGCTCGAATGATCTCGACACAGGAGAATTAGGCTCTGAATACTGCTTATCCGCCAGTGCAGGTCGTATCCGCACTGTGAGCCCTGCCCCGGAAGCACCGCTCTCTCCTCCGTGCGATCCGTTCCCTATCCTCCGCGATGGCCCTCGATCTTCTTTGTACATTTCTAATAAATGATCCAACTTACTTTCTATATCATCTACCTGGAACAGTATAATATTTGATAAACGGATCATAAACAGTGACCTACACGATGAGTATTAGTTTATTTTTAAATATTTGTAGTTTTAATATATTGATTCGTTATGTTGTTATTTTGTTTTTATCTAAAAATCATAACAGTTTTCAGAATATTCTAGTACCCGAGGTCTAGCCATAGATAAATACAAATTACAAAATAAATAAATCGTCAAAGCATTTCTAAGTTATATCGAATAACTCTGTTTTGCTTCAATATATTGGGCTTTTTGTATGTTTAGTGATATGTATTAATTATAGTAATATAAGTGTTTATTAATTCATACCTCTACATCAATATTGAATAAACTCAAAATTTTCGACTCTAGAAATAACAGCATTTTTTTATTTCTATTCGATTATCGATAGTTATTCAACAATAGAGACTACTACAGATCTATTCCTAATAGGAAATAGATTGCTAGTATTTCTTGTATTGCTTTAGAAGTGAGTATTTAGGAATGGTCACTTGCCCCCCGGTATCGTTAAAAGGGATCAGATAACGAGGGTATCTCAAATATCGATATTTATGTTGAAACAACTTTGATCCAAGGGTGTCATATGTATATAAGTAAGAGCAGGAAAGATACAGTTACAGGGCTAAATTAAACATCGCATTACGGCACGCTCCTGCAGCGCGGTCAACAGTTGAGGGTTTAAATAAGTTTTTTATCTATCATCAGCTTATATTGAGTTGCTTTCGTCTTCTCAAGCCCCATGGACGCCGGTAAATCCGGTAGACGGTTACATCAGATGTTGTGATTCAACGAAAATTGCGGTGTCAGAGATGTCCGACAAGGGTGGTATATTGTCTACACTCAAATTGGATTTAGAGAGTCTGGAGTATATTACTCCAGGGCCTCTAAGTCTAGCAATAATCTACAACGGGCTAAATAATATTTTGCTACTTTACTGGTTCAAACAGGGGTGAAATGGTTTTTATCATTTTACACTTCTCGCATTCTTTCAGAGTTTATGATATTTTTAAAACTTTCAAAATTATTAAATTTTTAAAACTTCGTAAACCCCGTGTTATTATCGAGATTCAGTTATTATTATAATAATATAATAGAGGCGCTCTTTATTTACGTGGAAGTTTCGTGAAAGGCGTACTTATCAGTCTGAGTCAGCCCCCTTTTTTTTATAAAAGCTGTTGTTTCACTAGACACTGTTAACTTTGTGATTTTCCTAACTTATAATCGTGCTGGTACCTAGGTAAATCCCACCACCCGCGTTTTCCTTCTGCTTAGGGGGCGTCCATTAATAACGTGATGTCTTTTTAACAATTTTTTAAATGGAGGCCCCTTCCCCCTAGTGATACGTGGTGAGGTTTAAACTAACACCCCTCCCCTACTAAAATCCACGTGTACTTTTTGGTACAAAGTATTTTAAAATTATGCGCAGTTTTATGGTTTAAAATCGCGCGCTCAACGAAAACATAAATTACACGTGATATCTCCCTACCTCCTTGTGACATTTCGTGATCTTGTCCAAACCCCTGTAGCGCCTCACGTAATTAATGGATGCTCCCTTATCGGTATCGCGGTGAACGAAGATCATGATTTTTGAGACTTAATTACGCAAATATTTATGCATTATTTCGCGGGATTTAACGCGACGAATTTGATAACTTTGCGATTTCTTTGTCACGTTAAACTTTTATTGAAATATAACGCCAATTGACCGTGAACAATATGTCAGTGGTTCGAGACGTCATCAACGGCGGTGGCCGCTCGAACACCTTCAGTTTGTTTACAACCACGGTTGGTGCTAATATATAATAACGATATCGAAACGCAGCCGAATAATTAAAATATACAGCAATAAATCTGGCGAAGTAATCTATAACTTGAAATCTCGTGATTAAAAAGAAATTGATGAAGTAACTTTAATGAGGTAACTTGAAACTTTCTTAGTTGTAATGTTTTACTTATATTATATAAAGACAATTTGAAGTCTTCCAGATTTTTACTATTAAGATAAAATTTTAGTCCAATAGCGTCCACGCCAGCCGGTACTTACTTGTCTTTCAATTTTAACTACTCTGGAAGCTAGGCTGATTTTAGACGCGTAGACATCTTTAGCTTTAGATCCTTGTTTCCCAAGTATTTGGTCTAACCTGTTGGTTTAAAAATACATTTAGATCGATTACCATTTTTTTTAATTGAATTAAATCTTATAATATTCTCAAAGTAGATGTCAGGTAAACGAAGGCGTCAATTATTCGAATAATTAATTTATAATTATTATTTGTTTTATCTTGAACCTTTACGTCAACTCTTTACAGTACACAATATAATATACGTTTTCAGTTAATTACAGAAAATATATTCAGTTCGAATCTCAACTGGATTCAACGGTATAGATAGATTTAAATAATATTAATTCATTATATTTTTATTTTTTCATTACACCTCATTTGAAATTATCCCTAAATTAGACCGCAATGGATAGGTATTATACAGTAAAGCTTCATGTACATACCAGAACCATGTGCACACAAAATGTACATTAGTGTCATATTCGATGGTCGCGTCTATGTGATATGACGGTCGAATATGACATTCAAAATTTTGTCATAAATTTTTAAATATAATTTTGAATTTTCATTCTAATGGCACTATATAATGGCACAGCTTAAAACAGTGCTTTAATATTTTACAGCAGTTATTGTATGCTGTCACAAGTTCCATTGGTCCTGCGGTAGAGTGACTGTACATAAACTTGTTTCATCAACGTTTAGGACCATACCATAGCAACAAGTCTAAATACAGTCTGCAAATAATGTAATTTATACATTGCTATTTGCGCTAAAAACAACCACGCTTGACAGGCGACATTTTGTCGCATACCCACGTATTAAAAGATATTTACTAAAAGAAAAATTAATCTAATAGTTTTGTAGAAGATAAAATTAATAAACAAATGTTAGATAAAAGGAAATGAATAACGAGACATGTTTATTTAAAACATCTACAGTTTATTTACGTGGCTATCGTGCACGCTAATCATAATAATATCCAACTACATAGAAAAATCATCGTCCAATAAATTCGATTAAAAATAAACTTTTAGCAAAGTATGTGTTATGTTACTTATTACGTTTTTATTACCCACAATACTGTTCTCTATTCGAATCGTAGTCCATAAATTAGACAAAGACACGAAAACAAAATGGCAGCGTATATATAGCATAATAATATTTTTCCAAATTTAGATTAATTAATAAATTACATAAAGCGTAGAAAAGTATCAGTGCGGTAATGAGAATCAGCTTATGAAATGTCCACTTGAATTTTTTGTAGAGCCGTTTAGATGAAATAAGCCGAATTGAAAATGCTTTTAACGCCACGCCGATTGACTGACATCGTTCGGCGAACTCAATTGAAATGTCTAGTGCTCTCATTATTTATTTGTACTAAATATACTTATTTACTCGACTGGACGAGTTAATAGAGGTAGCGCATTAGCTTTACTGTACTAATTGTTTCTTGTAAAAATGTTCTTATAATTCAAGAATAATTGTTTACATAAATAGAATAGTAAATTTTACTATATTATCTAATAGTACTGTTTTGATTGTGTCTAAAAAAAATTATGTGTAAATATCGATGAACGCACGTTCAAACTTATACCTACCGCAAACATGAAATCCAGCGACGTATTATTTGATACATATTATTCGTTTATTCATCGCGTCTAAACGTCGCAATCCCAAATTTTGTGATATTCGTTAACATATAACACAGATACACACACTTAGCACAGTAAGCAGCGATATTGTTATTACATGAATCTCCAATGGTTAAGTAATTGTCTAAACGGAAAACGTGGGAATCAGCGTTTTGGTTGTTGTAATGGTAAAGCTTCCTGTAAAGGTTTTCAATCGTGTACAATGCAATGGGGCGCAGATCGAATAAAATTTGCATTCATTCGTTGAAATGTTATCAACATTTCAACGAATGAACTCTCGTAGTTTTGAGAATATTCGCTATTTTATGTTGAAGATTGCGCTCACGTCTCAGTTGAAACAATCACTATTATTAAAATAGGTTGCGCTTTATTAGTCTGTGCTATTATAACTGGACTGCTTGTTTGATTCAATGAAATTAATTTTAAAATACATAAATTGTTGTGTAATTGCTAGTATTGACTAAAAAGCGAGGGAATAAACACTTATAATTTTTTAATAACTTTTCGAATACATAATTAATGTCAATATAATTAATCGGTAAGTACATTAATCACTACGACACAACGCGGTATGATTCAAGACAACTATTTATTGATTATATACGATAATCGCTTAACATAATTTATGAAAACATTTTTGTACACAGAAATGATGTTTTCATTTTATTAATGTAATGGTTCACATAAACCTCACACTTTAAGTGTGGGTTCATAGCATTTAAATAAATTCTCATATCTCTATAATTAGTTACTTTCTATGATATATTGGGAAACTACGAAACCAATAAAAGAATAAGATGTTTTATCGCTTAACTTATATCTGTCCCTATTTCCAACGATCGGAACTTTGTAGCATCTGCTCATTCCATTTGCTACAAGTTTGTCTTTTTGTTCGATGCTATAGATATTTCATTTAGGTTTAAAATTTGAATAAGGGTTAATATTAAGTATTGTTTTGCGATATAGCCAAGACAACTAGAAGATATGTGATGGTTAAAATCTTCACTTCACTTCTTAATTTATGGCTTTTGTGCTAACTTGGATGGCAAGTAGGGTTAGTTAGACAAACAGATTCTATGTTAGCATTTACACAAGTCTTAGTTGTATTATTATTTACAATTTAATGTTATATTAGGTCAGGGAGTACTTAGTCCCGTATTAGGTCAGGGAGTACTTAGTCTTAGCATGTCCGGCAAATAGATATAATTATACGGGTAAGCGACTGCGACGGCCCCCCGAGCTACTGCCGTCTCTTCTTACTTCTTCCGAGATAGTAGTATCCTATATAGTATAGTTTTTTTGCTAAATTTCATATCCTTGCTCAATACAACTTTCCTATCTCATCCTCTTTCCTTTCCTCTTCACTAAGGCGTGGAAACGCAATGGGGAACTTTAACACTTTTGAACTTTATAAAATGGTGGCGACGTGGTCCGCCACCCGAGACGTCTCGTTGCTTGCGGGGGCGAAATGTGGGCTGCGGATAGCCACTTTGCTACATTAAACGATCGTAGCAGGTGGAAAGAAGATATCTCTGCTTACTCAGAGGAAAGAGGTGTGACTGTATGTATGTATATTATGTACTATGGTCTCTGCCTACATATCCTGGTATGTTAAGAAAACATGGTATGTTGTCAGAGTTTTAAAGCAGTTTGAGAAGGTGTCTTAATTTGATAAGGAGGAGTGGTTAGAATTTTGAATCGATTTAGAAAGAATCTGTCAACGAGGAATTGGGTGCGCAGGTTCAGAGGAGGATCACCGCATTCAAACTGCACCGCATTGATAGGCGACGACTTCATAGTCTTCACGCAGGCATTTGAAGTAGATTTTGTTAAGATTATTTAAACCAGCTTTATTACTTTGACAATTTATCAGACACCTATAGAATAGAAATCATTATTAATCAATTCAATCAATATCACTTGGTAGAAATATTCTATGTGACAAGATATTTTTCAAATTTAATCTTAATATGGTTTGTTGAATCCAAGGCCTTTGACTTCTCGAAATCATGTGTGTATTCATGATTTAATCTTTAATAAACGCTCGCTTTAAACGGAGAAGGAAAACATCGTGAGAAAATCTACATACTTGAGAGATTTTCTCAACGGCATGTGAAGTCTACCAATCTGCATTAGGCTAGCGTGGTGAACTTATAGCCTAAGCACTCTCATTCTGACAAGAGACCCTATCTTGCAGTGGGACATTGGGTTGGTGTCGATGATGGTGATAGCGCAGATTGCATGAGCTGCACTATTATTTTTTTAATACAGTACTGTTTTGTTATACGTGTATTTGTATATGCATCTAAAAATCTTTCAATAAGCGGTACAGTCATGATTATACCATAAATTTGTTATAAATTAGTAACCTACTAATACTATTTTAACTTGGGTGTGTTTAGTTCTTCAGGTAGAGTTGGCACGCCCCTATGACGAAGGGATCAAGGAGCTAGGCTCCCTGTACACGAGAAGAGGTCGGTGCAACACAGACTCAAGCCGGTTACAACGAGCTACAGAAGGACGTCTGCGGTTATTGATGGGTGCAAACCACACATAAATTAGGCGTTTTTCGCATGAAAAAAGGCGTGTTTATTCCCTCCTATATATAGAAATTAATTGAAAGAAATAATATGTTTCAACACTTGCGAGTCACGTAAGCGATTCGTAAGTGTTGACACGTTATTGATAATTGAATAATGTTTCTAGCTAACTTCAATATCATGCACAGAAATTTTATGATGAATTCAGGCTCATGCAGATGATATGTCAAATTTTTAAATAGTTTATACTGACGCGAAACTTGTCATCTCATTTGACCAACAATGAAGAGGTCCAACAGAACCTCTTCGGTGTTCATCATATGTCTACGTGACACTTGCGAATAATGAATATTTAAAGTGAATTCTAAAGATAAGCATAAAATGAAATTTTGAAATATTGAATAATGATAAGGAATGATAAATTGTAAGGAAAGATACGTATGAAGACTTTTACTCTATGATGCGTTCAAAATGAGCCTAATAAATAAATCTGATAACAAGATACACCTTTATTCGTACGATAAATGAAGATTATTCGACATATATCTAATAATGCACTATAAATTAATGAACACATCGAAGGCACACTACATTTAGATTGATTAAAAATAATTGTCATTGATTTGAATATACCTTATTATAATTTAAGGCAAAATTGTTTGCATGGTTAGATATGAATGAATGCCACTGTTACAATGAATTCTAATCCAGGAGTTGGACAGTTTGACGAATGGCTGTCATGCCTTTCGGGCTGTTGATGACAGTGAGTGTGCTGGCGGCCAGCAGTGCTGGGTCCGTGGTACGGCGCACGGCCTGCTTCCGTCTCACCTGTACTGCAGGTTCTTGGTTCTGTTTAGCAGGTCAGCGTGCCCCGACGAATATTGCTCTATCACGTCTTTCACGTCGTAAGGTTTCAACGCTTCTCTAAATCTCTTGCGTGCGAGAAAATACTTGAGCTACACGGAAATAAAAATATCCTGATGGCCAATCTTTCATATATTCATAACATTTATAATTTTTAGAAATTTAATCATATTTCTTACACGAGCTTCTTTTATTTGTTACAATTAATTCCATGTATGTATATATATTGTTCTACGCGGTGTCTAGATATCTGTTTTAATTATATATTAAGTTACTGTGAAGTTTCAAGTGTTCATGCTCGTCACTAATATGGAATGAAATGGATATTATAACGACGTCACACACATTTAATTTACTAATGGAGCTCTCATCAAGTAGGCAGTCATGCAGTATCATTGGAGTATTTTCGTACCGGGCAACTATTGATTAATCGAAGCTACTTTTATGCTGCATTAGTCAAAATTATTATCTTTTCATTTTGTGGAATTGATTACTGATAAGTTCTTTGAATATGAGTTAGTGTAGCCTTGGTTGGGGGGTGGGGGGTGGGTGACACTTAAGGTGTACCTAACAAATATCATGGGTAGTTACAGTATTATACTGCAGTGGAGTGAGATATTGAGCATTTTCATTTGAAGTTTTCAGTGCAGGGACCGCTTCAAAATCGCTACGCATTGTTATATAATTATTATTATCGCTGTTGCTCAAAGAAACACGTTCCTAAACATATTATATTTTCATTTTTGTATAAAATCCATTTTAGTCTCACATAAAAAGGAATAAAAATAAAAATAATTAAATTATATAAAAACTTATTAGGTATATTTATATTCATTTACGTATAAAATACATTTTCAGTCTCAAAGAAACAAAAAAGTATGTAAATTATATATACTTTTATATATAATTCTTAGATAATACACGATAAAATTAAATAAAACTGGTCGTCATCAAAAATTTTTGTTTGAAAACGTTAAGTAGGTATTCTGAAATGTTTATTAAGATTGTTAGGCCATGTTTTGAAGGATCAAGCATAATAATAGTCTTCAGCGATTTCGAGGCAGCCACGTAATGTACTGTAGTTATGCATTATGTATAGCGTTGCACATACTAACTACTGAAGTAGTTTGAAGGTATTAACGATGCCAAGTTCGACTACAGAGGTAACAATACAAGACACAGTCGATACACAATCCAAACGAGTATGAGCAGGTAGAAAGTAGTGCAGGGTGTCAGAGGGTTCGCCGGCAGCTGCAGTACCTAGTCTGGACGTTTTTCACTCGGCCCAGCAGGTCCACGTGTCCCGCGGAATACTGTTCTATAACGTCCTTCACGTCGTAAGGCTTTAGGGCTTCCTTAAACTTACGTCGTGCCACAAAATACTTCATCTGTCAGAATTTAACAAGTAAGCAAATTACCAATAAATAATTAACACAAGACTCGTTAGCTGCGACAATGATAATTTATATAAATACCTCAATTTTACTGTCAGTTCCAAATGTAAAACAGTAAATTTTGTCGCAAGTGACGGCGATTCTGAAAACGTTGCTCGGATACTGAAAATTTAATGTTCTCCCTTCGTAATTATAATTAGATATTTACGACAAAGTGAAAACCTTATTAGGTGTCAGAATCTACTTTTAATGTTATGTGGTCTTGGTCCATAATATAACAAGATATAAATGAGCATTATATATTTTGTAGCTCTTTTATTATAAGTTGAATATTACATATATTATTACCATCGGATTACTAGGCGCACAGCGGGCTATCACCTCTAACCTCGTAGACATCCCTGCCATTCCTACGAAGCGATTTGCTTTTACGTTCATAACACGTGCAGCCAAGGACTGGAATAGGCTTCCTACGTCAGTATTTCCGTCCGATTATAATGTAGATGTCTTTCAGATAAGAGTGAATGGGTTTTTATTAAAAGTTAGTCCGTTTTAGCACTAGGTTATATCGTCATTTACCATCAGGTGGGATTGTGGTCAAGTGCTGGTTTAAATATGGTAAAAAATAATAGTTTTTTTAGCTTGAGCACTGTATTACAATAATAATTTAATTAACAAGTAGTTTTGATGAACTATCCAACACCTGGTAGCGATCATGTTGTATTGTACAGTGTATATGTTATTTGCCATGAATAGTATGTACTCTGTGATAGTGTTACAGTGGATGCTGTCAGTAATGAACATATGTTAAACGAATAACGAATAACGAATGTATTTGAATATTCCAACGATACATTTAGGTACGATATACCTATCTTCGTCGACATGGTGTGCGTTTTGTTTTCGAACTCTATTTGACTTTTCTCGAGCGCCAAATTAATCATGAATTCGTAATAAGAATTCTATTAGACGCCTTAAAGCAATCCAAAAGGAACATTTCGCAGCTGGCTTGTTTTTTTTAAGAATATAAAGATTTCTGTGTTGTAATATTTTGATTAGTAAGCGTTAAAAATACCCGATGGCTTTTAATATACATTTTTTAAAAACAGAAATATCAGTTGATATAATGATACATATATTTAAATAATTATATAAATTTTTCAGGAGTGTTACGTACCTTTCTTATGAATCTTATAGCGGCCTTATGACGCGGCGTCAATGTTACACAGCGCGGCTCCTCGTCCTCGTCTGCGAAAAAACTTTATTTTGATGACACGTGGCAAATGAAATACACTGTGAACATAATGAACGAGTATGATATTTGTGGTAGATGTTTATGAATGAATTCAAAATGAATAACTTTATAGCGTAAATATATGTAGGTACAGTAGCCGCCAAAACTAAATGCGTCTTTAAAGTTTGTGCGAATGATGGGCTGAGCATACCCGAAGTAGGTACTTTAACTGCATACCGTAATACAACCATTTAATGAAAACATCACTTGGGTTAAGTAAGTACTATCCATGCAGATAAAGAAAGGGCTTATTAATAGTGTCGCCTTTATTCATCTCATGCTCGCATACTATCGCTGATAACAGGCGTGATGTATGTATATATGATTTAAACTATATTTACACCTGCAGCTACAGACCACAGACAATAAACTTCATTCAGCCGTAGAGCTATTATTTTAGCCGCCATTTTTAATCCCATTCGTTGTCTGCACTGACAGTAGTACTCGAGCCTTGCCTAAACAAGCTTTCGTATCTAAAGTCGTATGGACACATTTAATTTTGGCGTGTACTGTTTAACCACAGTTTTACAATTAAATAATAACAAATATCAATTACAAATTTTTTAGGTATTACTTAAATTTTTTATAATTGATTGGATTATAAAATGGCTGATTATTATACGGAATTATAATGTTTTATGTTTTTTGTTACCTTTAATTTTAATTAGGTACCTACCTATTTGTTTTAACGTTTAAATATCATTTTTTTAAACAAACGAATTTATTCATTTACATATACTTTCATTCGCTTGCGTTTATAAATTGAACGATAAAAAACGATCTTTAACATTGGTATAATTACAAGGTTTCATTTTAAATGGTCGTTTATTCAATCGTTAAAATACCGTTGTATGCCCAATGATGTGCCTAATGTCTGCCTCCCTTTTCCAGAAGTCAATAAAGTTCGATAATTTTCATGGGATTAGGTACGTATGCATATGAATTATTATTTATTAATGACATTGAATAAACGTTTTTCTGTACGATATCTCTAGATTTTCTCATATTTTGCGAAAATCAAAAGGAATGTGAAACACTCATTTCCTGAATTAAATTATTTATGTACCAAATTTCTACATATTAGAGTTAGTAATAACGATGAGAGATTTCACAGAGTAGAAAGCAATTTTTTGTGTTAAGTGTAAATGTTTTTATTTTTATATTCTAATTAAAATAATAGAATAGTTAAAGGTGTAATGTGAAATGTTCTCAATGGTGTTAAATAAAGCAGCTTTCATCCCGTTCACAGGAAATACACAATGTTAAACTTCTAATCACAAATGACAGATGATGGACACCTGTCATTTGCGCGCTGTCATAAGAACAAAGCAATTTTCATAGTATGGTAATTAGAATTAAAAAATAACAGCGGTATCATATTTTCAGCGTTCTTTAATTTTAGGTTATTGTTTTTTTTTATTATTAATGATACTTGTATTATGTTAAAAAGTATTATTTTATTATTAGTCCATTACCATCAATCTGTCTGTCTTTAATTCATTTTCGTTGATGGATGATATCGAAATTTCTTGATATCAAATACTTGGAATGGAAACCTACGAAGTACGAAGTATAATAGCTGATACTTTATACTGGCAATTTTGAACTCAAATATCTGTCGTTTGGGAGTTTTGGCGGTAACTCGAGCGAAGCGTCACTTGAAGTTTTATTTTGTTTATATTAGTTTATTTTGATGTTTAATATGTAAATTGGTATTTTTTGTGTATTAATCGTCAATAATC
Source organism: Thaumetopoea pityocampa (assembly GCA_017165845.1). Classification (NCBI taxonomy): domain Eukaryota; kingdom Metazoa; phylum Arthropoda; class Insecta; order Lepidoptera; family Notodontidae; genus Thaumetopoea; species Thaumetopoea pityocampa. Next base: position 24,122 of record WUAW01038470.1, on the reverse strand, counting down.
GTGAACTATATTGAAACATTGGGATAAAACTGTGACTAACATAGCAAGGTGACCGTATTTTTTCAAGGCAATAGATTTGCGGAATTTGCTTTGTCAAAGTGGTTTTCGTCGGGTTGACTTCAAAACTCCCAAGAAGCAATAAAACACTGATATTTTATTGTTAAACTAACGAAAGTGTATATTAAAATGATGATTTGGCTTAAAGGTCTCAGAAACCAGGCCGTAAAATATAGTAAAAAAAATCTGTCGTTTGTTTTATTATTCGAAATTCAAATTATAATATTTACAAATTTAAGGTTATACTTACTAAAATTTATTTAAAAATTAGTTAATCATTTTATTTCCGAGCCATTCGATTTTGGTCACATCGTTTTGTTCATAACCAATTGAAAAGTTAAAAATCGCTTCATATTCGAATATATGTTCCGCCGTGGCACCAGCGCAGATACAGCTCGAAGAAAGTGTACGGGCCAGCCACGCCATATGCTAACGAATACACGGTGAGTTTTGGGTTCCAGTATTCGAAAATTTTAATTTATAGAACAAGACGAAAGATCAAGTGCTCACAATCTTAGCTTGATTCAAGAGCGGTTATCCAGAGACACCAAGGAACAACATGCCCACCGTATGAGCCATAGCGCATCTCATAACATTCCAATTAAACCTAAACGGGGCTAGGTTACATGATTTTATGACGAAGTTCCGGCGTCTGTCTTCAACATTTGTGCTCTTTGTCGTTAAAGAGTTCGGTAAGAAGTACCTAAGTTGTCTTGGCTTGTGCGTTGGATTGTCATAAACCCCTAAAATGTTTAAGGGGGGTCTCCCCTTTAAAATGTTCTCTTTCCAAGAAAAAAAAAATTGGTTATAAATGACGAAGTTATGATGTAACAAACACAAAAATATAACTGAATTGAGAAA
>WUAW01038470.1:0-19481 GCA_017165845.1 Thaumetopoea pityocampa | reverse complement strand
TTCTAAGAAACATTTCATATAATTTACATATATTTTTAAAGGAAAATGTAGGTAGCTTGTAATTTGATTTACAAGTTTTATTTGAAAAAATGGTACTATATTCTGTGAGACTTCTAATAGGTATACCCTATTCACCTGAAAAGCCTTAGGGGATCTCTGTTAGGGTGCAACCTACAATATAATAAACATGGTAATGACAATAACGAAGCTTTTCTCATCATTAGCGTCAGACGGCAATTGTTTCATATAAGACCGTCAACTCCTGTAAATTTACAAGCTGGCTGTAATAGGAGTAGACTGTGTGGCGGTATAGGCCTTTGAGACAAAAAAAATAATATCGGAAAATGACCCTTAGTGATCATCGAAAGGATTAAGTTGGACAAAAAACTGCGGTTCGTTCCCTCGGTCTAAAGTCGAGACAGAAAGCCCTTGAGCATAGCTTATCCCGTATTTGACCTATAGAAATACGTATATTGAAATATTTTACTCTTTTACACCGAATTACAAACGAAAACGGACCTAATAACACAACATTTCTTTTATAAGAGCGCGTAATGTATGTAAGGATCGCATTTTATTAGTTTATCTTGCACGCGTATCTCGTTACGCAGCCGTCGTAATCTCCAGTTTTATTTTTACCAGCTAAAGTCCACAAATTATTTATGTATATCTTACGTTTGGGTTTTGCAAGAAACCGAGATTTTCAACAACCGCTAAATTTGACTAACAAAATATTTTTAAGCTTCATTAAACATTGCTTGTGTTTACAGAATCAAGTTAATATTATTAACCTAATTAACAATACTGATTTTAATAAGGGCCATGGCATTAAAATTAACCTTTTTTTTTGTAATAACGACGGAAACGCTCAATTTGAGCCTCATTGTTACTTAAAAGTTTACGGTCGAAATTAATATCTCGATTCTAAGTTCGCATCTAGAATAGAATGCTTAAACAAATTTTCAAACGTTTAAGTGTGAAAACTATATTTTTTTTTATATAAGTGGGGGCAAATGGGCAAGCGGGTCACCTAATAGTGACCTGATGGTAGTCTGGAGTTGCGGATCGAGCAACACCAGAGGAATCGCAGGCGCGTTGCCAGCCTTTAAGAAAAGTGTAAACTTGTATCTTGAAGGTCCCCAAGTCGTACCCCGTCTAGAAAAGCCGCCTATGTTTCTCCGCAGGGCCAGCGGGTCTAGCCGATTGGAGATTGCTTGGTCGTCGTCGAATCAATTCCATTTGATGCTTATATTTTGGATGTTATATCAGATAATTTAAATTAAATATTATATAGGACGTTTCCTTACCCATTGGAAAATGAATTTATTCAAAAGATAATATGACTAATAGTCATATTTAGATATGAGAATCAATGCGTGGCTCAAGATATAAAAGGATTAGCAGCAAAATAATTTTTTCTCCTTAAAAATTATATGACCATAAATTTAAATTTTTTTCTTAATTTTAGACCATCAAGACCATCGACGCCACTCACATTATCATCTATTAGTGGAAGTTGAATTTTTATTAAGCGATAATACAAACGATAAGCCTATAAGTAACTTGAAGTAAACTTAGAGGATTGTTGTTTGCAGGGAACTGAGGACTTATCAATTTCATGACTGAGTCTCTGTGGCGTCGTGTTGTCGTAATGTAACAAAAAGCGACGGCTTAACTCAGAGAGCCGAAAGTTTCAAATGTCTTGTTAATCAATCAAGTTTAAAAGATGACTGATATTTATCAGGTTATAGCAGCCTGTCTGCTTAAAGAGGGTAGACCTGCAACCGTCTTAGGATGTAGTTTGTGAGCGGCGGGGAGGGCACCCTATTGCTTAACAGGAGCAGGCCGTGGAGGTGGCGCACTGTGTTTAGCATAGCCTTACAGAAGTTGGGGACATATAAGACGAGGTTAAATATCCCAAGCTCACTCATACCACAGAAGAATACGCGAATAACCCTTGCGGCACGCCACAGGGGCTAAAGAAGGACGTATGCAGCTTTTAGTGGGCGCGAATCTCATATAACCGTTGTGCCATGCCCTCAATACAACAGTATGCGTTAGGAATTTTCTGCACGATAAAAAAGTTAAAAGTAGATAAAAAGATTTTTTTATTGCATCATGTATCCAATTGGCATGCATCGATTTGGAGAACTGAGTTGGTCAGTGTGTGGTTGCGAATATTTTGCCATCTAATTGGAATGGCATCTATTATTTCTGTTTAGCGGTAGATTAAATATAAGACTGTACTAAACCCCGTGCATGTTCGTTAAAACTTTATCAACAGTGGTTGGTAAGAAATGACTTAATAAAGCTATCCTTGAGGCACTTTATGGCCGCCCAAAAGGGTTTAGCCTGGACTACTAGGAATGTTAAAAATTGAGCAAAATAGAGAAAATTAAGTCGAGAAGCGGAAGATGGAAAAGAAATCTAGTTACAAACTTCTAGAAAAAAATGGAATAGGTCCTTCATAGATAGTAACTTCCTCCTTTTAGATTTTATTCGTTGAGACAAGGATTATGGCAGTAATTCTACTAAACCGATACCAAAAATGAATAATTTATAAAAGAAATATTCACGTATTTTCTGATACCAGCAGCTTCCTTTTAATCTAAATAAGGTCTAAATTCGAGAACCGAAAGGTATCAGGTTCGATCCCCGGTTAGCACGATAACATTACCATGGCTGCCCCATGTTTGGGAAGGCACATAAAACAGTGGGACCCGGTTGGTCACTCAACAACACTGATCATAAGTAGGGACTGTGGGAGCTTCCGGGGATAACGACAGATGGTAATCCGTTATTTTAAGCTGCGCTATAAAGTCACATCACCCTGCCAAAAAATCAACAGACTGACTCAAATAGTCGGAATAATGTTAGGTTGAGGGAGAGAGAGAGGGAGAGAGAGAGAGGGAGAGAGAGAGAGGGAGAGAGAGAGAGGGAGAGAGAGAGAGGGAGAGAGAGAGGGAGAGAGAGAGGGAGAGAGATGTATTTTTCGGGACTAAGAACAATTATCACCATCAGAGGCGTTTGCTTTGACCAGCAACTTGGAGTTCGCAATGTGTTCCTTGAATTGTAACATTACGCTTATCCCTCGCTGTATGTTCAGATTTTTTGCTGGCTTTTATCAAGCTCGAGAACAGACGAAACTCTATTATTATGCTGTGGTCACGCAGCGCTCCGGTATCTTTATTTTTGTCGTTGGAAACATCTTGCAAAGAATATCACCGCGCAAGCGGCCTCAGCGAGGTGTGTCAGACTCCTATTGGCTAAAACTCTACGGTAGCCGACACCGACATTTTTGTAAAGGAATCCGGAATCGCAATAGAACCTCTCTGGTGATCTTCTGTACCTTTCTCTTTCAAGCACTAGTCGGGAAGATCATTGGACTCGCTTCCTTCTAGATTCCGAGGTGGTGGCAGACACAATATGCCTCTTGTTTCACTACCCATACAAAATCACATTATACCTTTCGAAACTGACCAAGAGTAAAATATTTGATTTCACAGCTATGAAATTGTAATATGACACTATATATAATATTATATGGGCATGGCAATAAAACAAAAAGAAAGATAAAATATAATAGCACCTTGTTTTCCGTGCCGAGTCCTTGATTTCGGGACAAAAGGCGTGCAAATTAACATATTCGTAATATAGGGAACGAATTGTTTTATTTGTTGAAAGAAGTTAATTTAACCAGCAATGGGTAGCTTCGGGGAAAGGTATAATTTTACTTTGAGGTGAAGGAAAAATTAAAAAGTGACGTTTATTTTTGCAAATTATAAAAGTTTACTTTCATTTTGAATAAAATATTATTAAAATCGTTTTAAACTAATATACTTATGTTAATCATATTAAAGTTAGCAACTTGTTAAGTTATCCGTTAAAACTAGTGGTTCACAATTCACACAATGCATTTCCTAATGTTGCATGCTTTTAAGTACAAACGAATAATAGATGAAACGTGCTGTTATTCCAGATTTTGAAATATTCCTTCAAAGTTTAATTTAAGATTGCAGATTTCGCAACACTTTGTATGGAGGTTGGAAGATAATTCATACAAAATGCCGTGACTCCAGGGCCCTATTTTCACAATCTACAAACTACAGGGCTAGACTCAAAGATGTTAGTTATATGATTCATATACAATACTTCTAATAAAATCAAGTGCACCCCATATATAACACTAAAAATTTAATTACAGTTACATATTATTTGTGTATATATCTAATTTATAAAGCACGTGTCAACAACTATTGAATTAATAGACACAGTTCTCTAGACAACACAAGTAGTTCTAAGTGTAAACTCATCGTGAAATATTAGGTATTACACTAGGTGTTCAAAAGTAGAGCACGTGGTTGTAATATCTGGGACCGCATCAAACAACATACACTAAGTCATACATTTAATGAAGGTAATATTAAGCTACTCGGAAGCGACAGTAGAGCAACAGACGAACAGATTTGTACAGTAACAATGTACAGCTAGTTGTGTACTGTGGCGTTCGCACGTCTTACCGTCGGAGTTTTTCTTGGAGAGTGCCGTTTCTGCCACCGAGTCCTCGCTGTGTGATGGGTTGACGGGTCGCGCGCGCCCTGATCGTCCGTTGGTCGCGCCTGCAGAGCCACACACCCTCACTTCAATACTAGTCCCATACTCGTACTTCCTGCTTCTAGGCAATCGTATCTGTTGCCTGACCACTATTAGTTTGTAGTTGTTGCCTAAATCCTTTTTTAATTTGCCGATGCCCAATATTATAAGCTAGATTTTAAAATGCAGGCAGATGATGCAATTTAGAATCTCAGTAAGAGTAAATTATATTCATAATACTGCTTTGCGAATTTAAAACTTATGGTTATTGTATTAAAGTTAGTATTTTATTCAGTTACAAGCGATTATATTAAATAAGCGTACTCACTTATTTTTACGCCGATTGCTCATTGTTTTAGTTAATTTACAATGTTTATATGTAATTTCACATTAAATAAAGTCAAAGTCAAAGTAAAATCAATTTTGAAATTTTGTCTCGCTTAGTTCCCCATTTTCTATGAACGTCCACGCATTGGTGAGAAAGTATAATTTGGCGCTGTGCCGCCCCAAGGGGCGCATTGCTAGTTGAAGCGCCGCCGCCCGTACGAAAAAACAGCGAATATCCGCGCCGGCGTCGACGTGTTAAACAAATAACTTGTATATATTTATATATGATTTCATAATTGCATTCTCGAAAACGGCGTTAATGATTTCAATAAAATTTATGGCTTAGATAAAGATGTTCGCGGGTTAAAATTAATTCAGCCACATTCCAATTCCGAGAAAACACGTTTTCTGTCCCAAGCAGTATGTTACGTCAAAAAACAAAGTTTGTGTTTACCAGCCTGCTTATTTTCTTTAATAGGTCATAATGCTTTTCGTTCTCACAAAGCTTTATTTTGTTAATAAAACCATGCTAATCTACGAAAGTTCCAAATGTCTGTTTCATTCCTGTTTAAAGCAATCATCATAATGTGGCACAAAATATGCGGTTTATATCCTATTAACGGATTAACTCGTTTTGAAATGTCAACTAATGCAAAATGGACTTAAATAAGTAATATCTTGCAAATGATATTTTCTGCACCGTTAGACTTATGCTAAGTAGGATTCGCCTTTCATCTTGTTTTTATATTGCAGGGCCGTCGTAGAAAGAAGGGTCGGGAATCCTTTATAACTAGTCTCGAGAGGATCATAGTCATTAAAGTAAGAGACGTTGACGGTTAAATAAGAATTGATTTATTCTTTTGGACTATGTGATTAATTTTATTGCATATCTAAGGCCGTTTTATTGATTGGTGGCGGTTTATAGAGATTTGTGAATTATTTCGTAATGGCATACAAGACTTTTTCAGGGCAATATGCTATTTATTACTGATGAAATACAGAAATACTTTAGAATAGTGCGCGCCTATATCTACAGAGAAGATTTTTGGAATTATTATTGAACCATTCACTCAAGTTTCATGATTATGTACGCAAGAAACACCTTTAATGAGGTCAATGCAGTAGTTGCCATTAATGTCTCAGGCAAACTATCGATCCATACTTCGTCTCTCTCTGACTAATGTGCAAATGCTTTATGAATGTGGCCTACGTCAACTAAACAATATTTAAGACACTTAAATTACAACAGTAATGACTGGACTCCATTTTGTGATTGATGATTATAAACTTCGACTGATGTACGCGAAGGTTAAAATTAATATAGATAAAAAAAAATATCGAGTACCTGGAAGAGTTTTTTGGCGTGATAACATTACAGATAATAAATTAACATATTGCTATGCCATTAGTAACACGAACCGTGATAATAATAGTCGGCAGTTAACGTATGCAGTTTATAAACAAATCTGCGGCAAAATGTTTGAAACTGTGTTTTTATGACAGCAAAGTTGTTTACTCGCGTTAAAGACGTTTCATGGTTTTATTATAAGTCAAGTTTCCGAGCGACGCAAAAAAATATTTTGATTTTTTGACAGCGCTCGTAGTCTATACGATTGTTTGTTTGCAAGTTTTAAACAAAAAGCAACTGCTGCCGCCGTTTGCAATCTAGGATGTTATTAAATTGATCTAATAATACAATCTTTATACAGTAAGACTTTGCCGTTTCATATTAAGCTAGAAGTTATAAGTACTTCAACAATATTATATTATTCTGGGTGTTTTAAATGCTTTTCAGCCAACCACAATAGCCATAGTTTATGACGTCTATCATAATATAATTTTTAATAAATGCGAAGATGTTATTGTTGTGTATCAGTAGAGTAACAAATCGACCTAAATTATACATATGATATATGTAGATAAAGAGCTCGAAATTGTGACAGGATTTTTATGTAAAAAATAACCGTTCATGTGGAATATAAAAATATTTAGTCTACAGGGGTAGAGTCACGGATAAAACGTAGAAGATATGACGGAATATCTTGAAACTTATTATTACGGGTCATAGAGCTATAATATTCACTGGTGCGATACATATTATCTATGAATCAGGAGTTTTTGGCGGCAACCCGGGTGAAGCATTACGCGAAATTTTATTTTAGTGTTTTATATTAGTTTATTGTATCACAATAAATAGTTAATATATAATTTGGTGTTGTTTTGTGTATCAGTCGTCGCTGATCGTGAACAATATTGAAACATTGGAATAAAATTGTGACTAAGATCGTAAACTGACTGTATTTTTTTTTCAAGACAGTAAGCCTGCCGGAACTTTCACCTTGTTAACGTGGTAATCATTGAATTGACGTCAAAACTCCCAATGCGATCTTTCAAATAGTAATACAATTAGATACACCAACATTTTATTAACTTGCGATAATTACATAACTATGTTGATGGAACTGTACGAGCTTGTATCTCTTTGTCTTCCCTTTAAAAGGGAAAGCTTAAAAAACAGTAAATCAAAGTTGACTAACAGCGACGCGGGTGGTAAGGTTTTTGCGCGGCGGAGGGAGCAATGGCACGTCAGTCTACAACGTGTAGGTTTCTTTTGAATGTGTAGGAACCAACGAACGCTTACCGGATACGGCGAATCGCGTGTATTTTTTGAAGATGAAGGTTTATGTTCATGATGTTTTGTTTGAGACTATTCGCGGTAAAAATCAGTATGCACTAATCATGTTTCGCACTAATAAGCGACGACAGCTCTTAATCGAAACAAACCGCGATATGATTCAGTAAAAATATTTTCATTGCCATGTGTAATATTCTCGTAGATATAAAAGTAATTATAGGTATTTAATTATAAAGAAAACAGCGTTTTCGAACTTCAATGTTTAACTGTTTGACCCTAGAAATGCGTTAAACGCTATTTCGGGGTTGTTGTTCTCATAATATTATATATGCATATAAATATTAGTGTTATTTATATGCATGGGAAAAGTATGTATATTGTATGTATGTATATTCAAATGAATTCAGAAAAATATTTTTAAAGTGAATTCAACATTTCATTATTTTTTTTTTAGTTACTAAATAGTGAGTGTTGAACCGAAAAATCCGTATGTATTTTAGATTATTTAAAAACCAAGTAGAATAGAGTTTTACAAATGACTATCGTTAAATGAAAAAAGAAACTCGACGGATTTACCTAATACGCTCCCACCACGCTAATAAATTCGCCTAAGCCAGGATCAACAGTGGCCTCCATTGATGACACCAAAATCCGACTCTCGGCGAGTCCCAGAAAATACTAAATTGTCTTGAACTCGCAACAAATTTAACTAGAAATAATTTATTATGAGGAGTAAGAGAAAACAAGGTCAATCACCTACCTATTTCAAAAAATTAAAGAAGGACCTACGAATATTTTACATGATCCTATTACTATCTGGCATGCATAATAAAAAATGCAAAGCGGTGTATAATATTGTTTATTTTATACGTAACCGAACTTAAAATTACAAGCTTTGAAGGAAGCCATTCCAGTAACATGAGGTCGCTTGTATAATCTTGAAATCCACTGTGTGAACCGCGATCTATGGTACTAAATGAACGCAACTCTTGCACTCTTCAAATGAGTTTATTATTTTCACATTATATTCTAAATTCAGCGCTTACAATACGCGGAAGCGATTATTGTTTAGAAGCCACTCCGTCAGATGTAGGTACGTGAAGCTTCTTATTGCGATACAAGAAGGTACTGTAAATTTTTCGAAGCGATATTTTAATCTACGCGGGTGCATTTTTATTTAAAAAAAAGTGAAAAATAATAGAAAGAAGTAGTAGGTAAGGAGGATGTCAGCAATCGTGTCTGGAGCTAAGCGACGTAGCAGTTACGGCGGCGCGCGGACAGTCTGTCCGGCCTCAACGCTACGTCGACCTGTTCGACTCGTGTATTCACATATCTCTGGAAAGTATTTACTAGTAAGAATCAACAAGAAACGCAGCGGAAGTTTATCGACTGTAATATTGTCATGCCATAGTGCCGTCTAAAAGATTTATAATAGAACCTTTAAAGCAGCTTTTCCAACAATGGAGTAGACAACAGGCACGGTCCCCGCCCGACGTATGATTATCTACGGAACAGGGCAATAAAAGACATCACACTCCATTCCACCAAACTGTTCGTATGTCATATGCGTGGCTCTAATTAAAGTGGCTGGTCAGTACTGACGGTGTGGACTGTGGATTGCTATTAGCCCTTTCTGTTGTGTTAGCATTTGAAAGAAATTGGCATTCGAGTGCACGGCGTCGATGGCTTATATAATTATGTGAATGATGTGACGGCGTACATTTTTGTGTACTGTTCAATATTGATTCGTTCCAGTGATTCATTTAATGATCTTCTGTTATAGTTCTCTTAACATTTTCCAATGTGTTTTCTTACTAATTTCAATCTTCTTTTTAATTTCGTTTTGAATAATATTCTTTCATGTAATAGCCAATTTTTGGGTCCTTGTTGTGGTCAATTTTGAAATCTTGTTAGTGTGATATAAACATCGGTCACCGGCTGATCTTTGAGTAGCTAGAATTGAATATGGTTACGTATGTTGTATGTAAAATAGTTTGGAAAAAAAATTGAGGTTGATGTCAAAATAAGAAAATAAAAAAATGTTGAAATTAAAACATGCGTTAGTATTTCCCGTTGTGTTATTTTATGAGACGGTAAGTAAATAATATTACTATTTATCGCGGTTATTTTAATGAGTTTTAGTTTTAATATTTATATATGTAAGTTTATATATAACGTGTGCGATCAGTTCACGTAATCGACAAGCTTATAAGTAATATGTGATTGATGTACAGTGCTACGATCAAAGATATGCGCTTCGGCAATCTTCGTCTTTCCGAATCAGTACGAATATGCAATCAGTGTCCGCCATGTCTGTCGAACCGCGCTTAGATTCAACCGAGTAATTATTTAATTAAATAGTTGTTAGATTAATTATTATTAATATGATTCCAGAAATCAAATATTTTTCAAAATATTAAGTGATTAATTTTTTTTTACGGACACGAAGATATTACATAGTTTACATACATACATACAGTTTTTCGACAGGGGGGATACTGACCAATATACTACCAAAGAATTGGGGTAGGCAGAAGCCACTTCTTTCCACTTGCTACGAGCAGAGTGGCTATCTGTAGTTAACTTTTCGCCCCCGCGGGAAACGACATGTGTCGGGTGGCGGACCACGACGCCGCCATTTTATAGGGTTCAAAAGTGTTGAAGTTCCTCATTACGTTCCCACGGATTAGTGGAGAGGAAAGGAAAAGGGTGAGGTAGGAAAAGTATATTGAGCAAGGAATTTGGACTTTGGGAAAAGAACTATAGGATATAAGATACCAATATCTCGGAAGGAGTAAGAAGAGACAGTAATAGCTCGGGGGGCCGGGGTCGCTTACCCGTATACTCGTTACGTTGTGTCGTACATTAATTATGAAGTTATTAAAGGTACAAAAATTAAATAGTAATTATACGCATTAATATTCGTATTAATATACGTATTCGTCAGTGACTGCCGAAGTGTGGTCGGTCGGTCATTGGTTGTCTAAACGTACCTACTAGTTGACGAAGCGCATAATTAAAATCATAGTTCTGTACATAATTTGTCTATGCAATAACAATAATGAATGTTAGAAGCTTACCAAGATTTTCAGCGCTGGCATTGACGTCGTATCTGTGTGCGGGCTTGGAGTGAGGCGCGGGGGAGTGCAGGGAGGTGCTTTTGTGACGTCGGATCGTCGGCAGCCGCGACACAAACGACGCATTGTTCTTGAACGAAGCACTCATCACGCGACTGTCGAACATACGTATACTCGTCACGCTTCATCACCAAGATACAGCATCATGTGGATATGACTGAGGGTCGGGTCCGATAATCGTCTGGTATCATGATACATGTTTCATCGCCGTTGCTGACGACTCGTGTCGTTCAATTTGTCGTTGGAACCTAGCCATTGCGCGCTTTACGCATTACGGAGGACGTCAAATTAAAACTACTAGATAAACTATTTTACACACAGGTATGGTATGTATTGACCATCGATTAGGTACGAGCTGTCACTGTCTGATGGAAAATTCCCTTGATTATGAGAGTCCTGGTGCTGAGATATTCTAATGATGACTGATTGGCAGTGATCTTGCTTTCTGTGCCAATGAGTCCCGGGTTCGAATTCTGGTAGGGGCAAACTTTGTGTGATGAGCATAAATGTTTGTATCGGAGTCATGGACGTGTTTTATTTATATAACTACGTATATCATTGTCTAGTACATAAGATACGCTCTGTATTGTAGTACTGTAGTTTGAGACTAGTAGTTAGATTAATGTGCGTATAAGTGTTCAGATTATATATTATTAATATTCATGATATATAATAGATGTTTGTCTCTATAAGGAAACCCATTTCCGTAGTTATCGAAACGTGATATAGAAGACTAATTTAGAGAGTGCGAGTAGTAAGCCTTTAGGAAGTTCTTCGATTTGAACAACTTAAATTATAATATTTCACAATTTCTATAGGAAGTTTGTTCTTATTTCATAGTTGAGAGGAAATTGCTAATCGTCGGAAATTCGCAACTTTATCTATCAGGCACCGAGTCGTGTGTCGAGATACAACAAAGGAAGAGTTCCTTTGTGCACACAAATGTGGAGCGTACGTACGCGCCCGCAGACACTATACAATAAATGTATCATTTGAATACTTACTTCATCATCATCACCAGCCTGTGAAGTCCACTACTGGATATAGGCCCTCCTCCTTAAAAAAGCATGAATTTACCACATCTCTACGCTTCGCAGGCGTCGCTTGGAGATCGCATCAGATTATGACTGATAGAAACGATAACGCTGCTGCCCATTATCCTGGTATCAGTATCCCGTTATTATGGCTGCTGCACCATAGCTCCACAGTATACAAGAGAAGAGATGGAATGACGCTATTATTATCCGCATGCCACCCAGCTACCGGCTTCGCTTATGAAACTCTATCTTTAAAGTACAGCGAAGTTAGAAAGCTACGCTCTAGTTGAATAGTCCTCGTTTTTATAAATTGTGCTACTTAAACATTATTGATATACAACTATCAGTTGAGGCATTTACAGAACAAACTTAACGTAGTTAAGCACTTTAATTGTCTGTTTGAATGATTTAGAAAAAAACCTTTATTCGGGTTTCCACTATACGAAACAGTTCCCCGCATATCATCCTAACTAATATTATAACTGCGAATTTGAGTCTATTTGTTACGCTTTCACTACTCAACCGATCCTCATGAATTTTTGTACACACATTGTCAGAGGTATATAGAAGGACACAGATTACCTTGTCTCGAAAATAAAAATTGTTCCCGGGGGATAGAATAAATGTATTTTCAACGTTCTCATGTTTTAAGGATATAAAAGCGAGTGAAGCCGCATGTAAAAACTATCATAATAATATGAGGTAAAGCATCTGTTTCTTAAATGTTATGATACCTGGTTTGCGGGCTCGGTAACGGCACATGGTGTATTTTCCACGTGGCCACGCTCATAGAGTGCTCATCAGCCGCATAGCACCGCCACAGCGCCTGAATGAGGGTAGCAGCGGGCTGCCGCCGTCGGATCATGTGTTTCTGTCGCTGTTGCTGTTGAACTTTTAAGGCAAAACCAGAGCCCAGGATGCCCTGTCCACAATGTAATTAATTAAAAACATGATCCTATATACCACATAATAATGTCAAAAATTTAAAGCAATTCCAAAGACGTTAACGGTTCCATTTTTAAAAATTAAGATTTTAACAAGTGGAATCCTGTTATAAATAACATGCTGATGCAATTTGTTTTCAATGCGTATAAATCAATATTTAAAAACATATACGCAATCGGAATGTATATTTGCAATCTGTCAAAAGCGCAATTTAAGTGATGTATAGTAGATGTGAAATCTTCGAATTGACGTATGAGTAGCTAAAAATATACTTTAGGCGGCATTTTAAATTTTAAACCATTTGTCACGTTTTTTTTTCCAGATGAAAACCTTTCGGATATATTTTTTTTCTATTGTTAAATTTTCTTTCTTTTTTAATAATATATGTGACTAAATAGCACTGAAATTACGAGATAGTACGCAAGTTTCTTTATCAAATTAGAGAGTGCAAGTGATTCTCACAGCGGGGAGTGCGAAGAACGATATCCCGAGGAGCGCACAAAAGGAGGCAATGAATTTCCCCTGCCAGGTCTGCGGCACCATGTCGCCGTAACCCACCGTGCACAGCGTGATCTGCAATAAAGCACTGTAGCTGAACATTGTGACTTTGTTACCAATACACATTGTATAAACTTCAATCATGGAATGTATATACAGATTTTGCAGACTGAACCAAAATCGGGTAACAGATCGCTACGCTAATTACAATTTTGCGATAAAATTGCTATCTGTGCTCATTATATGTAATTGCATCTGATATCTATAAATATTGATGAAGCAGGCATTCTGTTTGTCTGTATTATAACTATTGTTGTCCAGACTCATCGAATAGACTCGAATCAAATTTACCAAAATTAAAAACAAAAATTTACTTTGAAATTTTTTTGATTAATTGCACGAAGAGACTAATTAAAACGGGTCTTAAATGGACAGGGCCTACACCCCAACAATGGGTAAGCATGGACTGTGTCCGAATTCGACTCGGTTCTGTCTTAATCGACGCTGGCCCTTAGAAAGCCTGCTATTATAAAAGAAGGCATTCTGACTACTTACCGCTGCGTTCAGAATGCCTTTTGTTTTTGAGGGCGAAAGTAGAGCGTTTTAGTATCAGACGTCTTTTTTTTTGCGAAAAACTTAATATCCAAATATCAACTAGTATTAAAATACAATAAATATTTTGTATTTTCTTATAATACAAAAATAAGAATTATACTACTGAAAGTAGGTATACTCACAACGCCCCACCATAAAGCTTCGGCGAAATTTTTAAACTTAGTATCGGCGACGTCTTTTTCAGCTAAGTAGACGAGAAAAGAGGCGAATATCAAACCAAGGAACCCTATATATAGTGTTGTGATTAATTCCTGAAACAAAAACAAACATATTTTGTATAATAAAACTGTCCAGACTTGTGCTGCGATAAAGATCTAACAAATTTGAACGTAGTCAGGGTCGTGACGTTAAATCAATAAATTAATCTAGTTAAACAGCCACACAGCCGTTTTTATGTTGTTTTGATGAAACAACATCGAGTAAGGTTCACATTACATCTGTCTTACTCTGTTGGGTGGAAATTTGATTTTAATTATACGTATGCATATAGTCGTATAGGCCCAGATTTTGCTGACTATACATATGATTTCAGCTCTTCGGCTTGGCTCATTAATATTGATTTATTCATGCTGATAAGTTGTATGAGTAACAAACAACAATCTGCACAAAATTTCCCAATTTATGTATTACGATCTTCGTTTTGCCACAGCGAGATATATTGTCGGTTGAGAGAGCGTATATAAAGAATTTTTTGAACATAATCATCTAGAAAAATATCAATAACACGTAAAACAACTGATAAACCATGTATTTAAAATGCGTTGGTTGTTCGTGATAAGTTTGATGATTATAAAATTAACATAACATGTTTTGTGTATTGATCGTTAACTATTGTTAACAAATTTGAAACATTGGAATAAAATTGTTATCAACATAGCAAAGTGACCGTATTTTTTCAAGACAATTCGTCTGCGGAAACTCATGCTCAGTCAATGTGGTAGCCATAGGATTGACGTCAAAAACTCCTAAGAAGGAAAAAATTAAAGATTCACCAGCATTTTATTGATATATGAAAATAACATAACTACGACAGGCAAGGCTGTATGAGCTTAGATCCCTATACCTTCTTTTAAAAGGGAAAACTTAAAAAAATAGGTTCATTTTATATATATATAGAATACACAACATTAACCAGTCTTTCTATTTTTCATAGTGACTGCGAATTCATGCCGTTTCTGCCAGTGTAGAGTGTATATATTTTTTAAGTTATAAAATATTTTTTCAAGTTAACAATAAATATCAGTATGTCACATTTTATGCCTTCTTGAAAGTTTTGAAGTTAATCCAACGAATATCACTTTTACCAGATAAAATTCCCGCAGGTCTAATTTGTCTTGAAAAAATACGGTCGCTTTGCTAATTTAGTCACAGTTTTATTCTAATGTTTCAATATTGATCAAGATTATTGACAATACCCAAAACAACACCAGATTTAATATTAAACATCACAATAAATGAATAAAAAACGTTAAAATAAAACTTCAAGTGATGCTTCACTCTGGTTGCCGGCAAAATTATCAACTAGTCTTTATAGTATAAAGTTAATAATATGCGATTGATTGAACAGATAAAATCAACACATCGCCTTCTAATAAAATATTGGCTTGGGAAGTATTGAAATTAGAAGCATAGGTACAATGAAGTAAAGAGATCCATAAGGATTCCACATACCACGACTGCTCTGCGAAGAATGTAAGATGTATAGAAACGAATAATAGGAATCTTAATTGATAAGGATTCCACATATTACGAATGCTCTCCAAAGAATATAACTGCTAAAATGATGGTGAATGGGTATATCCATGTAACTACGATTTATGATGTTTTAATTTACTAACATATTATAGTAAATTACCCAACACCAGTCCAAACGCGCTGAAACTTCAAAGAACAATTCTTAAACTGTATAAATAATGTTTATCCGTGTATGTTGATTCGGTGTCTAAAATATGAAATTTACATGGGCCCGAAAAATTAAAGTAATAATAACATAATATATTCTGGACAAAAAAAAAACAACACATTGATCTAGCTCCAAATTAGAATATATTGCGTTTATGGAATCGATATATCGCTCATCCAATAGAATAATGACGTAATTGCAAAAAAAGTTAAAATTTTATTTTGTGTTTAATTTGGATGATTTGTTGTTTAATATAGATTTTTTCGGGAATGCTCAAATTATTAATAATAATCTATAAATAATTATGAAATATCATGATAATTGATATGATTTACAAAATGGGTATAATCCAAATTTAAACTGAAACGCTTCTTGTGATAAATTGCAAAAATGTAATTACGTCATTGTTCTATTGGATAAGCGATATATGTACTAGATTCGCAATCGGCGATACGAAATGCCCCCACTTGAATAATGTCTTAAGACGTCATTTACCCTGATTCATTAGGTTACTGTTGATGACGCGCATCACATCCTAATGACGTGTAATTATGACGTGTAATCACATCTTACGAAATAGAAAATTGTTCGAAAAAAGTGCAAATTTCAGTAGAGAAAACAAAAAAAAAAACAAGTGGAGTAACGTTTCACAGTTAAGTTAGTTGTACTCGTATATTTTTCTCGAAGCAAATGACGAAAATATAAAATATTTTTAAAAAGCTACATTTTACAAGTTAATTTTTAATAAACTTTAAATACCTGGTAATAAATCTATATTATCAAATGTATACAATCATCATTTATTCTTTCGGTCAATTTGGGAAATAATGAATCAAATGTTGGTAATACTAAAAAAAAATATAGTTCTGTATTCTTTTAGCGTACATGCACGACGCATTGTTTACGTGTAACAAAGAAAGAGACCGATATTGTTTTTGGCGTGACAATTAATTTTTGTAAGTTTCACTCGAGGGGCTGCCCGGCCGCTTTTGATTCGAAGCGAAGTATAAGATTTCGTCTTTATATGTAGTATAGAACTCGTTGGTTCTTGGCATATGTTATTTGTCACAAATCTAATGGATATAAATAACCTTACTTTTTTCATTGAGTAATACATATTCTTGTAGTGAAAATTATTGCAAGTAAATTTCAACGCTGTAGTTTCAATAGGTTTTGAATAGAATATAAAAAATAATATTGAACACAAATAGATGCACAGAGTAAGATAGACTTGCCGAAAATAAATACGGGTTCCTAGTTTACTAGTACTACATAACCCTGGAACTAAACAGCTTGTATAGTGAGAGAGAGGGAAATAATATTGTGTAGTAACAGACAGTGAGCCGTGTAATCGTGTAAACATGCTTGATCGATGGTAAATAGTTTTTAGTTCTTTGGTTTTATTACATTTGTAGAATGAGTAATGGCATCTTAGGAGTGTTACTGTATTCTGACTTATGTATTCAGTTATATACATCATACACCGTAGACAGAATACTCTTTTATTGCACATCAGGTTAACATATGAGTCGTACAGTACATAAATCGATTAACTCCAGCAGTCACATAAAAACTGTAACATAAGAATAGTAATCGTCAGTAACGATTATTTTTTGGCTATACTTTTTATTGATTTTATATACCATTAGATCATTGATACCCGAAGTGGTCTAATTTGACTCCCAGGGGACGACAATGACCTGCAAGGGGTCCACGCCAACTGTCAAAAATACATTTGAAGTTAATTTTACAACGATGTTATATTAACTACGCTTTGAGGGTCTATCAAAAGTGAAAAACATTACAAGTGGTCTACAAGAGAAAACAGTTTGAGGATGAAACGTTAGATGAATACTATACCTGTATTTATGTATGCTACAACATATATTTTAATTTATATTATAAAGGGAATTTTAAAATACAATTATGTTATTTCATTGCATTTCTCAACTTTTTGTTTTATGAAGTTAATCAATTTGTTTTGTGCATTGCACGCCAATTGCTCAATTGATCAATTTGTGCTGAATTTGTGGACGCCTCATATTTTACTGAAGCTCTATATTAT
Source organism: Thaumetopoea pityocampa (assembly GCA_017165845.1). NCBI lineage: Eukaryota > Metazoa > Arthropoda > Insecta > Lepidoptera > Notodontidae > Thaumetopoea > Thaumetopoea pityocampa. The sequence continues at coordinate 1,726 of WUAW01038470.1, read as the reverse complement.
AATTATGTAAATCGTAAAGTGATCGCATTCTATTCTCTATAATATAAATGAATGAAAACACAATTCAGATAATTTAGATGTTTGTAGGTTTGTTGCTCAATTATGCAGAAACGGTTGAATCAATTTGGACAAAATTTGATAGGCAAATAGATTGTAGTCTGGTACGAGATTAGATTACAGTCTGTTAGGTTTGCTGTGCGGCGTTGGCATAATAATATCGTTAATTCATTTCTTCCCACGGGTGTTGTGAGAAGTTTAGAGATGTATCAGGACAATGGGCAGCAGCGTTTATTCTTTTTATCAGTCAATAACTACTGTGACCCCTAATACGCCTGCCCCGTGTGGATATTAGGACAAATTTATTTATTTATGGTACGCACATAGATCATTGTCAAATTCATCATTACAAATTTTTAATAATAAGATTATAGACTATGAACCACAAAGCTGCACACACATAGAGACAAGCATAAGGCAATTGGTGCCCTAACACCAATATCAGTCTGTGTGTTCCCACCGTGAAACCCTTGGCGAGCACTAGTCGAAGTGACCGATCACCACACTAACCCGATAGCGGCGTTATCGACGGTATATTATTATTAGTACTCACCCCCACTCCCCCTACCCCGTATCGGTCGTTAACGGTGATGAGCCATCGACTCAGCAAAATTAATAAAGTATTATGTGAATGACTTCAATGGGTCAAGTCGTTTAGAAGTTACAGAATCAGTAACAGACGCATCAATGATTACATATATATTTTACGATTACATCTTTTTAGATTACACCTACATATTATTTATTACTTGTTCTGCAATGAAGGAAACGCTGCGAAAATATTTCCACGATTCCAAAGAAATTTCTAGAGCACATAAAATATGTATCCGACGAGGAATGCGCTAATGTCCGCACCAGTGGCAGAAGGGAGCGGAACGTGTGAACATTCTACATACCAAATAACTCCATTCATCATTTTTGGGTTCAGTAGTTAAACTAGAAATCCTAATAGTTCTCGCCCAATATTGTGAGCCTTTATCATCATCCGCAGTCAATATCTGTCCCTACTACATGGGCACGAACCTCCCCTACCAGTAGGGGGATCGGGCCGCTGTCTACCGCGTAGGCTTAGTACAGGTTAGTAGATTTCATACACCTATGCGGACATGCAGGTTTTCTCTCGAAGTTTTCTGATCCGATCATATTAGTATTTATAATGTAGACAATCGTACATGAGTTTTTTTCAGTTACACACTACAGTTACAGTTTCCAAACTAGGCAAAAATTGCCCACTTTCCGCTAGGTTTGCATCTGATGTAATATCCCTTGAATGCAATATCGGAAAAAATCTGAAAAAAATCAGTATACTTGCATACTCGTACATACATATTCTTTCAAAAACATTTCCTTCGACTTACATGAGTAAAATATTCATTAGATATATAACCAATTTATCACATAGTTGGCTCAATAAGAAGTTCATATGAACTACATATACGAGTAAAGTCAGCGCTAAATACGAACGTATTTATAAGGATTTCTTTTTTAATTAAGAGTATTTGAAAAGTTCATTTTTTAATCTGTACGTACGCCACACTACGGAATCCTACAGTTTGCGTGCCACGACACGTATTTCGTGTCGGTATCATTAACATCGATGTTTCATACTGTAACGGAACGTTACATGATTAGTATAATTTATTACTATACTACTTATATATATATATAT
>WUAW01038469.1:17912-30561 GCA_017165845.1 Thaumetopoea pityocampa | reverse complement strand
GGGGGGGGGGGGGGGGGGGGGGGGGGGGGGAGTGAGTGAGATATTATTACGTGTATTTATTTATTCGGTGAGCGCGCGAATATTTGTAAACCGAAAAACGGCGCGTGATTTTAAAATAGTTTGTACCAAAAAATATCCTTTACTTGGGGGGGGGGGGGGTTAGTAAAAAGTTGCTAGAAAAAACATCACGTGATTACTAAATGCCCCTTTTTATTATTTATTTAATCTAACTTTCGTTTTTTTTTGTTAGGGAAATCAAATACACAAGGTGATAAACATTGAAGACTGATTGGTTCAGTAGCGGTGTCCCTCTTTTCTATACCAATTGGTTCCAGGTTCGAATCCTTGTCATGCCTTTACCCGAGTCATGGATGTTTATATATATATTAAAATTTATCTGTGTAAGTATATCTTTGTTTAGAACCTGTGGCGATCTACTTCACTACATAGTACCATACATCCTTAACAGATGGCGCAGTTTTAAAGTGACGATATAATATGGAAGTGTGAATCACGCGCATGAAGTTTGATAGCGATCTAGCGTATGTACAACGTGCCGAAATCAAACGTCGGGGCGGTGGCAGGCCCCGCCAGACATTGATATGTCTGGCGGGGCCTGCCACCGCCCGGTCACCGTCCGGTCGGGAGATCTTTTCCTATACTGCCACTTCTGCCACACTTCGACCTACAGTTGGTGATGTTAATTATCAACGTCATCTTGGGACATCATAATCATTTCGCTATAAAACCAAAATACAGGGAATCTTAATTTGAGGCTAGATCAAAACGTGAAAAAAATATGTGCCCATTGTATAAATGTTTATTACTTGTAGGTGTTCATGAATTATAGTAATTACCTTGAGTGGACGCGATATTCATAACGATTGGAATGGAAAGTTTAACAAAACTAAGCACATACAATAGAGTATGATTTTCACATGCAGTGTGCTATATTGGGTAGTGGAATTTATCTAAAGTAATCATCATCATATCTGCCCCCACACGTCCACTGCTGGACATAGGCCTCTTGCAATGTTCGCCACACCGAGCTAAGAGGCCAAGAGCTGCCTCCTTACTGTATTTATTATGTTTGTAATTTTTTTATGTTGTTGTGCGTGCAATAAAGAGTACTCGATTCTCTATTCGCAAATAATGCTCAACTAAAATTTGTTTCCATAAATGAGTTATATACGTATTCACTATATTTTTAATGTACCTTTCAAGGATCGTCAGATGCGTATTTTTGTCATATGACGGTAGTATAGTACTTGATTAGTTTTATCGATACATATATATACAAAGGTCGCGTCACTATAGCGCAGCGGGTGTTTGGGCGGCGCGGGTGTCGGCGGGGGGTGGGGGGTGATTAGCACACGAGCGCTCTCGTGCCCGCGTCGCGTGTACACACCCGCTCGGCACGTACGTACGTACGCACGTGCACGTGAACAGAAGTTTACGGTTCAAATGCAGGTTTCAGTGTGCCTCGCGCATGTATAAGGGTACAAATGCAAAGGCGCCACTGTCCAGGCAGTAGGAGCGCGTAAACGTAAAGATGTTCAGGTACTCTTGGGGTTTCCTTACAAATATCTCCCCATGGGTCATCCTAATATTCGTGGCTTTAACGTAACACATACATACATACATACATACACTCACGCCAATTTCCCATAAGGGTAGGCAGTGACTATAATATATACTACATACATACAGTCACGCCTCTTTCCCATTGGAGTAGGCAGAGACCACTTCTTTCCACCTGCTATGATCGTTTAATGTAGCAAGGTGGATATCCGCAGCGCACAGTTCGTTCCCGTGGGCAACGAGACGAGTCACACGAACGAGTGGGTAACGCGATTGGCTATATATGGACAGTTGGCTGTATGTAATATGGACAATGTCAATGTTGCACCTAAACAACACGGTACCATTTTTTTTTAAATGGACAGCGGCGACTTTGCTTTTATACCCCCATCATATTACCACCGGTTCGCAATGCTTCAACACCCGGGAAGATGCTGTCAATAAACTAAGGGTTGCTCTTTTATAAAACGTAATTAGTAATTACAGTACTTAAGCGTAATTAGTAATTAATTGGTGCATTAACCGTTCGGATGTTTTTTGCCCAACTTATATTACAAGACAGGGCGTTTCGCGCAGATTCCATTGATATGTGATTTACAATATATAATTATAAACTAACGAGATTCTACATACATACACTCACGCCGATATTCCATAAGGGTAGGCAGAGACCATAGTACATACTACATACATACAGTCACGCCTGTTTCCCATTGGGGTAGGCAGAGACCACTTCCTTCCACCTGCTATGATCGTTTGGTGTTGCAAAGTGGCTATCCGCAGCCCACATTTCACCTCCGCGGGTAATGAGACATGTCGAGTGGCGAACCACGACGCCGCCATCTTATAAAGTTCAAAAGTATTAAAGTTCCTCATTGCATTCACACGGCGTTCTATTCACAATAATTCACAATAACGGGATTCTATTCACAATAATTCGGGTCCCTGAAAGACCTCGACACTCGAAGCGCTTTCGCTTCGCGGGAAGCGATCGCTCGAAGGGTTAATAGTGACGACGTTACCTCCGTGGTTCGCCCAACAACCACAGATTAAGAAGTGTATTACCGGCGGGCGTCTCCGAGATCGCAGTAGAATTAAACTTTTAACTGTTCTAGAGTCGGTTTGGCAAATCACGATCACCAAGACTGTCTCCGCACCTCCATATTCGTGACGAGAAGCTCCTGCTCGTGAAAAACTCTACAACAAACGTATTTCAGTTGCAACTTTTAATTTTTAACTTACACTTAATAATAATGGCGCCCGCATAATAATAGCGTCACTCTTAGCGTCATCCCTTCCCTTGGATACTGTAATAACTAAGTGATGCACCAGGGTAATGGGCAGTAGCATTTTCCTATTATTCAATCATACATACATACATACACTCACGCCGGCATCCCATAAGGGTAGGCAGAAACAACAATTTGCCACATACTACAATCTTGACACACCTCTCTCGCCTCATCCGCATCCATACATCTTCTCATACACTTTGGTCGATTAAGGGTGCTACGAACTTGGGCTGTTTGGAACAAGTTGTTGACATGGTTAAAGTAAGTTTTTCCTGGGCGCCCTCTTCCGACACTTCCACTCACATTCGCCCGGTATATTCGTTTCGTCAATCGAATCTCACTCATTGTTTCTAAATGACCAAACCATTGGAGCATTCCTTTCTCGATCCTAGTCATACCACATCATACCTATTATTCAATCAATATAAAAAAAATATCAACTGCGATCCCCAAGACGGCCGCCAAGTGTGGTGATTATGGCAGTGGACTTTCACGGACCAGCGATGATGATGATCATGTCGATGATAACATGTTGAATACTCAGTAGAGAACATTTTGTTCTGGCAGAAGTGTTAACATTAAGACATCAGTACTTACCATTATCACAACAAAATGACCTAATCGAGCGGCTTACCGCCCGCCGGCTATGGTCGGGGCAATCGGGGGGTACTCGGCAATTTATATCTACGTGACGTCACACATCGGCGCCGCGAAGTTGACAAGGGTCGCAGTCCCGAGTGGTGTGAAATAGCTACGCGAATGACCGGACCGCAGGGCGATGCAGACGTTTCGACGGAACAGAGCCAACCATTGAGTAATAACAAGTTTAAAAAAAATTGCTAAAGTTGCTAATGTCGTGTGAAAATGCTCTATGTAGTTTTTTTTTGCACGATTTGTTTGTATACACAATTCGTCTTGACTATACTATAATATTTCGGCCAAATTTTTTTTAACACAAATTGAACTAGCAAGAACCCTTATTAGAATGATTTCGGTAGGAATCTCTGGCAGTAAACAACGATATAGTTACTTATATTGATAAATGATAATATGTATATACAGAAACATATATGACTCGGGTACAAACATTCGCGCTGATCACACAAAGTTTGTCCCTGCCAGATACAAACCCGAAACTCGCTGGCACAAGAAGTAGGGCACCACTGAACCAATCAGTCGTCAAATAAGTTGGTACCGATGAATAGAGGTTTCGAAGTACCAGTCATATGTTTATATGGAAAACAACAATTTTTATATTATAATAGATATAATTTATTACTCTTAAGAATATTATCTGAAATTATTTTTTTTACTGTATGTAATTTTTGTTTAATATACGAAACAGCTACTTTTCTAATTCTGCACCACACACATATAGTTCGGTGCTCTTTAGAATTTAAAACTGACTTTACATATTTTGTATGTAAAGTGGTTTTGTAATATTTATTTTTATAATTTTGGGCATTTTCTATCAGTCGATTTTAGATGATTATGAGATATTAAAGTAGGTGAACTGATGAAACTGAAGGAGTATGAGGCACAGACTTATTCAAGCCTTATATAATACAGTAACACATAAATATTATATATAAGTATAGTATAAAAAATAGACAGATTAAAATATAATAACTGAATGCACAAATAAAATAAACTTGGAATTTATTGAGATTATTATTTGAAAACATTATTAATGTGAACTTTTATTGTTGCAGGTAAGTTAATGAATTACTAGGCGTTATTCTACTCGTAATTTAACAAAAGGTAAGTAATTGAAATTCCATTTTTATTATATTAGCTTGTTATCGACTAGATTCTAAAACAATTATTAATTTGTACCTTAAAAAAGAAATGAAATAATTACGTGAAACATGGTATATAGATGTTGTTACGAAAAAACGAGAAGTAGCATTTTCCGCACATACAAAGCGTGCAAATATTCAATGGTCACAAAAGCCCATTCAAAAAAATATCTGACATGCTGTAAAAACAGTTTACAATAAGCCAACCCTTTTGCGTTTTGTCGAATGTTTTTAGCTTGTATTTCTTTGGATGTCCTTAGGAATTGCATTAAACCACACATAACAGCTGTTTTTATATATATATCTTCGTCATTCGCAAAGCAATTCCACCTGGATTTGGTATTTGGTATTCCTAGGATACATACTACTACTACTAAAATGTGTTATAACAAATTTATTCCAAGATATGCGTACTCAGCAAAGTAAGATTTAAAGAGTATCGTCTGATACTCTTTAAATAGGGGTTTACATGTGTTCACGACCAAATACTGCATTGCTTACTTTATTTATCATCATCACCGATAGATGTCGCTGTATCAGTAATAAGAAATATTGGATGGCGGTTTACATGATTCCCATAGTAGTTACGAGCGATTGCTGTGATGCAGTTTTTTGAGCTAGAAAAGCTCTTTGAACGTTCGTAGAATTTTCTCAGAGAATGATGCCATATTTAATACCGAAGCCACATATCCATGATATGTTTCTATTATCGTTTTAGTGTTTGAAATTTTACGTGATTATACCACAAAGATGAATTTATTGACATTGTTGCATACTTTTTCAACAAGTGCTTTACAATTCATGTATCTATTATATAGAAAAGGAAAAGGTAATAACTATAGAAAGGCTCTTTGAAAAAAATTTAAAAAATTAATAAGCGTGTGGACTCAATCGGTGTCTCTGTTCTCCGGCGTTGCCGTACGGCGCATGCGTGTCCCGCGGTGGTTAGTACAACAGGCTCGCCGTACGGGCAAGTGGCGCGACCCCGGGGCTCGTTTACGACCCGGCGACCCTCCTCACGACACTTGAGCACTCGGATCCCCCGGACTTACGCCTGGTGCTGTTAGTGGTTCGTTAGTGCCTGCGTATTTTTGCCAAGGTGCAGTATCTTAAACTATAATTAAATGTTCGGTGTGTACTGTTGGCATAGTAACTACAGCAGTCCATTATCTCCTGTGGGTGTCTTGAGAACCCACTCAGGAGACAGCAGGGAAATATTAACCATGCGCACTTAATACCTTTATAATAGAGTATATACATACATTCACACCGATATCACATAAGGGTGGGCAGAGACTACAATTTGGCACTACTAGTTTCTGACACACCTCTCTCGCCTCATCCACATTCATACATTTTTTCATACACTTTGTCGATTAAGGGTGCTGTGAACTTAATCTTTTTGAAACGAGTTGTTGATATGGTGAAGGTATGTGTTTCCTGGGCGCCCTCTTCCGAAACTTCCACTCTCATTTGCCCGGTATATTCGTTCAATAATTCAATATCTGTTTTTGTACATACATACACTCACGCCGATATCCTATAAGGGTAGGCAGAGACCATAGTATATACTACATACAGTCACGCCTCTTTCCCATTGGGGTAGGCAGAGACCACTTCTTTCCACCTGCTACGATCTTTCAATCTAGCAGAGTAGCTATCCACAGCCCACATTTCGCCCCCGCGGACAACGAGACGTGTCAGGTGTCGAACCACGACGCCGCCATTCTATAAGGCTAAAAATGTTAAAGTTCCTCATTGCGTTCCCGCGACTTAATGGAGAGGAAAGCAAAAAGGATGAGGTAGGAAAGGTGTAATGAGCAAGGAATATGAAATTTTGGAATAGGATATAGGATACTACTATCTCGGAAGGAGTAGGAAGAGACAGTAGTAGCTCGGGCGCCCGGGGTCGCTTACCCGTGTATTTAAGTATATTTGCCGGACAGGCTAAAAGACTAAGTACTCCCTGACTTACTTTGTTATTGTTATTATTATATATTGTGAACGATGGTTTTCAAACGTTGATTTCAAACGTTGTTGAAACGTTGATCTAGCCATGAACTTAGGACTTCCTGTGTCTCGGGTACTAAATAACGATGTACTTGCTTCTGGACCAAGCAGTCGTCCTTACAAATAATATACGAATATATATAACTGTAGCGTATGATGTATTAAAGTATTCATTCGTATCTGGGAAAGATTCGATCAGATTCTAACTTTAAAACTATTGTATCTATCAGTATGAAATTTATATATTTTGTATATACAGTAGTAGCTCAGAGATAAACATGGTTTTTACTTTAATACGTCACCGTTTGAGAATTTAATGTCTCAAACGGGTCCGGTTTTTTCAGTCGGGCGAACTCGAGGATTCGGCTCGGATAAAATATGCGAATCTACAAATAAATATACTGACACTACGCGACTCCGCTCGCATGAATGCCGGTTTTTGCGTTAAATTTATAATCCCGGAATATTTACAAAAAAAATCCAATAACCATTTTTACTTGAGCTTTCGTACCATAATAGCGGTTACTGAAACAGAGATCAGGCTGTATCTTCAGTTCTATTTGACCAATTTTGATAGAACATACTGTAGTATTTCAATTAGGAATGGTACTTTTAAGAGTATAACAAGGTGATCAAAGTCTATCCTCTGGTTTTTGAGTCAAGCTCCGATCTAATAAACAAACACGCGGAGAAAACAAAAGATCATTTCGATTTCAGAAGCCCTCAACTAGTCGATCTAAGGACTTTTTTTGAACACCTTTAACGTACAGACAATGGAAGTTTTACAATTTCATAATATTTACAATATATTGGCATACGATAAGAGATTGTGGAATAAAAGTGCAGACGTGAGAGCTATATTGAAACGTTGTAACTCAATAACGGGCCCGTCGGCGCGGTGGTGAGTGAGGTGATACGTGTTTATCGACATCGGCGTGCGTTTACTACTGATGAATATAATAATCGCAACATAGTGATCGAAAACGTTCCCTTATACTTTGGACCCCAAGTTAATCCTATCAAGATAATCAGCTTTACGCTCTGCTATGGATGGACCCCTATAAACTCCTGTCACTAGTTTATGAGGATTAAACGGATGTCATATTTATGTATATGACATAATTAAAACCCACCATTAGCCGATTAAAAGCCTGCCTCACTTATGTCTGCCGGCTGTAAACTTTTACCATAAAAGAGACAGATTTACCGTAATCCACTACGTTTGGTAGGCTTCGTGGAAATTTCAGTAGATGTTTCTAGAAACATAACAATTTCTAGTAAAATGTTAAGAGTCCCTCAATCGGTCTTCGCGCCAACGGAGGGGCGGAGTCACGCAAAAATTAAGCTGATGCAACACAGCATTTTTTATATAAGAGGGGGCAAACGTGCAAGCGGGTCACCAGGTGGTAAGTGATCACCGTTGCCCGTAGACACACGCAACACCAGACGGATCGCAGGTGCGTTGCTGTCCTTTAAGATAAATGTAAGCTCGTTTCTTGAAGAACCCCTTGTCGTATCCGCTTGGAAATCTGCCGCCGGGAGCTCATTCCACAGGGTGGTGGTGCGCGGAAAGAAATTGTGCGAGTTTCTCACACAATTTCTTTCCACGCAGATATACAAGTGATGACAGTGAAATTTTACATTTTGGAATAATAATCAGATACAAAGTAATTTTGTCTAAAGCGTATACTAACTATTAAGAACTGACTTCAGTTATTATCATCGGGCGAAATATGAACATGTTTCTGGATGAAATGTGGGCGGCATTTCATAACATAACAAAAAAAAAAAACAACTTCATAACTATATCGACAAATTTTGTAACTTTATCGACATATTTCATAACATTATCGACGTTGTTAGCGTAACACTATTTCATATAGCACTTCGAACCGATATAATAGAGTACTTAAGGCCCTATGCACACGGCGTATTTTTAACGCGCCGACGACGCGCAAATGACGCTCGTTGACGCGCTTCAAACAAAATTCAGACGCAGACAGGAAACCTTTGCGCACGTTCAAAAGTTTAGTAGCGCCCTAAACGTGCATTTGTATCGATACAAATATACAGATACGGCGACACAGACGCGCCCTATTCGCACGTATGTATTGTAATATAGAAACTGTATTGTAATATAGAAACCTCAGGATTTTCAGCAAACTCTTCAACAGCAGTCAAATGTCGTCGGTTGGGCAAACACTGATTACGTTGGCTTTATTACTGGTTTAATAAAAAGAAAAGGAAAGATAAGCTACTCTATTGGCTAGTCCCATTCACGAGCGAAAGAAGATTGTGTGGTCATTTTAATACAACTTTTAAAATATTTAATCCATAAAGGATGGATTGTTCAATCAAACGCGCGTAAGCACAACAAAAACGAGCTTTGAACGCGCTTCTCGCGCGCAATTGCATCGCTTTACACACGCGTTTGAATCGTACAAATGTAACAATCGGCTTTTTGGTTAACTGCAATGCCGTGAGCGCGCGTTCGTGAATCGCGCGTCGTCGGCGCGTTTAAAGTACGCCGTGTGCGTAGGCCCTAATGCCGTAGACTAGACATTAGATACATATAGTAACACTAGCTTTTGTCCGCGGCTCCGCCCGCGTGAAAGTCAGTTTTCCGCTATATATGAAATTCAGATATAATCATGGATTTTTATAAAAAGCCTGAAAACCACTTTTACTTGGCCTCTCGTACCTTAACTGTGGCTACTAAAACAGGGATCAAGCTGTATCTTCAATTCTACTGGACCGATTTTAATGAAACATGCCGCAGTATTTAAGTCGGAATACTACCTTTAAGACTGTGATAGTTTAAGTAAAATTACCCGCTGGTTTTTGCGTGAACAAACAAGCAAACATCGACAGATTTGGTTTCAGAAGCCCTTGATTAGTCGATCTGAGTTGTTTGTTTTTAAATATTTTTGATTTTTGAAAATTTGACATTTAACAATATTATAGATGTATTATATTTATCTATATAAGTATGTATATCGTTGTCTAGTACCCAAGACACGGTGAATCCTAGTTTGGGACTAGATCAATGTGTCTGTGTGAGTATCCAGAATATTATTATAATTATTAATAATAATTACTTGTCAGTGTTTAACGGCGTGTGGTGGGCAGCCCTACCGCGCCCGCGCCGCGCCGCGGCGGCTACGCTCGATGCAAGCGTAATCGCGTTACCCGTTGCGCGGCAGCCGCGGGCCAAATCTCATTTTTATTAGGGAAGTAATGTGGAAAGAGTGGAAATGACACTGCACGGCGCTTCCGTGCACCCACCTCCCCACCCATCACTGTACGCTTATACAGGTGTCTGTGTCGCTTGCAACGTGAAATTAACGTTACGATCTATTAGATAGAGCTCAGTTTGCGTTGTTAGGTGATGATTGACAGCGCATGCGCGTAGCCAGAGGACGCTTATGTTTTGTCAGTCGACCCGCGCTCCCGCTAATGAGCGCACGTCCGTCCGTACGGTCGCGCGGTTGATAGTGATGTGAAACGTGCGGACATCGATTGTACCGCTCTGTTTATCCGAATTAAATTAATATTTGTCAGCAGTGGTGTATATGTTTGTGATAAGTGTAAGAAATGCGTGTTTGTAAAATTTCACATGTGAACCTATACCATTTAAAATAATTTACATTGTAGATTATAAAAATGAATACATAACACCTCTTCACTCGTGCAGTGGGGTGACCGCGCGGCGCCGCCCGCCCGCCGACTCTCAAAGTTTATGTTTTAATAATGGCGGTATTAGCGCCGCTGATGGCACCCTCGTCGCCATCACTGTTATGACCATGAATTCCGCGTGGCCCGGACAGTCTCCCTTTTTACTATTTAATAATATAAATAATATAATAATTGCTAGCTTTTACCCGCGACTTCGCTTGCGTTGATATCCTTAAATACATGTCAGAGACCGTTGAAAATACAATTTTTTTTTCTATTCCTCGGCAACAGTTTTTTTTTTCCTGATAAAAGGTACGCTGTGCCCTTCTCTGTACCGCTGACAATGTGTATACAAAATTTCATGATGATCGGTTGAGTAGTTAAGACGTGAAAGCGTAACAAACAAATGTATAATATTGGTTAGGATTATATTGATGATTGATTGGGACAGTGGCAGTGAGTCTATTTTCTGTGGCAATTAGTCCCGGTTCGAATCCTGGTCGGGACATACATTGTGTGATAGGTACGAATGTTTGTATCCGAGTGATGGATGTATTTATCTATTTATGTATTGTATTTATCTACATAAGTGTGTATATCGTTGCCCAGTACCCAAAACACGGTGAATCCTAGTTTGGGACTAGATCAGTGTGTGTGTGTGTGTGTGTCCAGAAAATTATTATTAGTAGATATATACACGTTTCACTTCGAAAATGTGATGGAAAATCACAACTCCAATTAGAATTAAATGAGTTGTTTGCTTAGTAATATATTTTAAAGGTTCTCTTTAGTGGGTTGTTCAATTCGAACATAATAAACTTAACTATTACTAACTGAAGTTCGTGGTTTTCGCAATAACAACATATAAAGGGTGATGTAGGAAAGGATAAACCAAGGGTAAAACAGGTTCATCCTAACAGAGCCCCGCATGCTTGGGTAAGACTACCCACCATCTTGGGTCTAGCTATGTAAACATCGGCGCGGCACCCACTGGCTTTTTGGAGAAGAAAGGAAAGAGGTTAAGGTATATCGATGAAAAGGTGTATCGAGCAAGGAATATGGAATTTAGGTGAAGGACTATAGGATATCTGGTACTACTATCTCGGATGANTCTTACGACTCCCTGGGAAGTGAGGGGGTGGTGACCATGGTATTCTAAAGCCGTCACCACACGGCAAGGCAAGGCAAGGACAGGCTATAAAAGAATAAGTACTCCCTGACCTAGCAGGGAGTAGTATGGGACGAAATCAAATACACGTGTATAAGTTCACGTATCAACCTCATCATCAGTTCGTAGGAGTCCACTGCTGGACAAGAGGTTCCTCTTTTGAAGGGGACGTTTCGCCATAATCGCCACGCTCGGCAGGTGCCTTGGAGATCGCACTAGATTTTGACTGAATTGTGGCGATCTACTTCACTACATAGTACCACACATCCTCAACAGATGGCGCAGTTCTAAACTGACGATATAATGTGGAAGTCTGAATCACGCGCATGAAGTTTAATAGCGATTTAATGTATATACAACGTCCCGACATATACCGTTGGGGGGCGGTGGCAGGCCCCGCCAGACATGACACCCGTCTGGTCGGAAGATCTTCCCTTTTCCGACATCGCCACTCCTGCCACACTTCGACCCATAACTGATGACGTAACCCATAACTTCATCACTGGGTCATTAACCATCTCGCTATAGACTAACAGGATAAAGCTTCTGCCTATTACCCCTTACATCCCTTGGCTGGCTCTCACAGCATCCACGGAGAGAGATGGAGTGACGCTGCCATGAAGCCCCCCGCACAGTACAGTTAGCGTATAAACGATTAAATTTCACCAATCATTGACACGAATTCGTTCGTGCATAAGCCCGGATCTTTGCAATAATTCCATGTCGGGACCTAACCCGCGGCCTTTAGATCGTGAGTCGTGTCTATAACCACTACACCACCAATATAATTAAAATGATACATTATAATAAAATAAAAATAATATTCTGTACATATTACTTGACCTGACTGACTGACTGATTCATCAACGCAGAGCCCACACCGCCGGGGCTACAAACTTGATATTTTGGCAGTTGATGCCTTTTATGTTGTAAGCATCCACTGAGAAAGAATTTTTGGAAGTTTCACCCTTAACGAGGGTAAAATGAGGGATGAACGGTTGTCAGAAAGTCCGTCATTTTCAAAGTAAGAAGCATGAAAATTCATATACCTGCTTCTTGATACAAACGAATGTACAAGTATATCGGCGTTTTTCAAAATTTTACCCCTAAGAGGGTGAATTAGC
>WUAW01038468.1:7232-24819 GCA_017165845.1 Thaumetopoea pityocampa | reverse complement strand
GGAAAGGAAAGAAGATGAGGTGGGAAAGGTGTATTGAGAAAGGAATATGGAATTTAGGTGAAGGACTATAGAACTACTGTCTCAGAAGGAGAAGGAAGAGACAGTAGTAACTCGGGAGGCTGGGGTCGCTTACCCGTATACTCAAGTATATTTGCTGGATAAGCTAAAAGACTAAGTACTCCCTGACCTAAATAAATGGTATTACAAGATTTATATAATATTACGTAAAAACCACAGAAATAGATTAACAATAGAACTGAAGTCGCGTGATCTTGTCGTCACGCTTAAGTCTACCAACATAACTTGGAGTTAGATAATAGGTTGGAGAAATTTTTTTTTCGTATTTTGTACCTGTTATTTTGTAATTATATATCTTTTTTGGCTTATTGTTTGTTTCTGGTTGATTTTGATATCACAAAAAAGTAACATTTAATAAAAGAAAAAAGAAAAACTGTTTCCCACCATTTTCCAATTGTTTTTGTGTTTGTTAAAATAGCGAGTCTAAAGAAGAAATTCGATACATTCTGAAATTTTACTACAAAAAAAGGGAAAATTTGATACAAGCAGCGAAAAAAAAAACAGTGTCAGTAAGACTACCACAAAGTTGGTTCAAGCATTTTGAATACGGAAATTTTTATGTCAAAGATGCAGCTCACCATGGTCGCCCTATTACGGATAAAGTCGATGCCATTTTTCAAAAAGTGGAACAAGATAGGCATATTAGTAATTACGACATAGCTGAAAAATTGAAAATTGACCTCAAGATAGTTTTAACCCATTTGAAAAAGTTTGGCAATACAAAAAAGCTTGATATTTGGGTACTACGCGAGCTCACAGATATAAACTTAGTGAATCATGTACTCATTTGCGATACCCTGCTAAAACGTAATGAAACTGAACCCTTATTGGAGATCACTGGTGATGAAAAGTGGATCGATCACCTACGATAAGAACGTGCGAAAAAGATCATGGTTAAAGAGCGGTTAAGCACCACAGACTGTAGCAAAACCTGGATTAACCTGAAATAAAGTGATGTTCTGCGTTTGGTGGGATTGGAAGGGCATCGTTTATTAAGAGCTTTTGCCGCCGGGTAAAATCATTGATTCGGATCTCTACTGCCAACATCTGATGAGATTCAATCAGGAAATTGACAAGAAACGGCCGGAATTGAGCAATAGGAAGGGTATGGTCGTTCATAATGATAACGCCAGACCACACACTTTTTTAGCCACATTGCAAAAATTTAGAGAGTTTGGATGGGAAGTATTAACGCATCCACCATACAGCCCTAATTTAGCACCTTCATATTTCCACCTGTTTCGGTCTCTTCAAAATTCTTTAGGTAGTGTAAGGTTTACATCAAGGGAGGACTGTCAAAACTATTTGTCGCAGTTTTTAAATCAGAAGTCTAAAAATTTCTACAGCAAAAATATCATGTCACTACCTACAAAATGGCAACAAGTAATTGAACAAAATTATACATATATAAATAGATTTAAATATATTATGAAAAAAATTGTATTCATTCTGTGTGTAAAATAACATACAAACTTTTTCCCTGACAAACGATTGACAAAAAAATTTATCAATGTTCTTTTGTATTGATAAATTTTGTTTGTCAAGCGCTTCTTAATATAGAACCAGATTCCCACATAACACCTAACAGTTTGTGATTACCGCATGAATAATCGGAAAGTGATGGCTCCTGATAACTAATTAATCGATCCGAGTAGATTTTATATCTGATTTATAGATAATATAGATAGAAGATAAGGGTAAGGTTAGCGTAAATATAGCAATGAGTCAGCTAGCTCTGGATCAAAGTCCTGTGCTACATCTTGAAGCTCTTAAAACGTGTGCTCTACTGCAGGTTTCGCTGTGGGTTTACAATCATTGAGTGTCAATATGGCTTCCGTGTAGTTTGTATGTGTGTCGGTACCATTCATCCAATATTTGCACTAAGAAGGCTGAGTGAATCGTATTCTGATCATCAGGATGATGCCGAACGTGTGGCAGTATAAGTTTATCGCCCCCATGTATAGTAAGGGCAAGGTAATTATAAGAATTTCGCAGCTACCACGGATCGAGATCATGTAACACACCGTGAAGAATTAATGACACATCGAGAAGTATCGTTCAAAACCTAACTTATAAATTTTGCTTTTAATTTCAATTGGATCCTTCAAAATTTTTGGGTTGCCTGTCGAAATTGGATTTGATCCAAATAAATACAGACTGTAAATATTTACAGACAGGTAAAATTTTTAAAAATCCCTGATGATGGTTACATCAAATCTGCGTTATTTTGCATTATGATAAAATACTTGATGTATTTTAACTATGCCAAATCCAATGTATTATTGCATTGAATGCGAATATGTTGCATAAATTATTATTTGTTGGTGAGTTTTTGGCGATAAAAGCTGGTGACACGCGTCCCGATAGTATTACAGTATAGTACTACAAGCCATTTCTATTTAAACATTTTTATTTATACTACAAGCCATTTCTATTTAAACATTTTTATTTATATTTGACGAACGGTGTAAAGGTCCTGACTTCACCGCATTGCCCCGAGATCGTGGCATTGCATTAATGGGCCTTCACCCACTAAACCAACACTGTGTCCACCTACATGCTCACATGTCTTACGATGAAATTCATGCGTGAATAATCGTAACCAACGATGGAGCTTTATCCCGACCTAAGTCAGATTATTGCAAGGGATGCGGCTGTGAAACGTGTTTGTTTTATATATAAGAGAGGGCAAACGGGCAAGCGGGTCACCTGATGGTCTACCCATCGACACCCGCAACACCAATGGGATCGCATGTACATTGTTTGCCTTGAAAAGTGTAAGCTCGTTTCTTAAAGGTCCACAAATCGTATCCGCTTAGAAATCCGTTGGGAGTTCATTCTGCAGGGTGGTGGAGCGTGGAAAGAAATTGCGCGAGAAACACACAGTGGTAGATTGTCAACTGTCTAAGTGAAAATTATTCATTAAGTATTTGAATGAGAACTGCTGTTGGCACGGCTGAGGTAGTGATATTCAAAAAAACATCGCTATTGAGAATAGCGTAAACACTTCTGTGAATGCCGTTTGACGTCATCTCCCTCAAATGTTGCAACAAGGAGTATCATCGAAAATCCAGCTGAGACACACTGTTTTATGCGCCACCCGAGTCACGTACAACCCACGGGTGTTAGTGTGTTCGACCGTAAATCGGACCCGAGAATTTCAATTGATATAATGTAAATAAAAAAGTGCTTAATTATAATATTTTTTATGCTGTATACAGGTCATAGACGGAATGATAATTTCGGTCACGAGTCGATGGTTAAGATTTTATGATATATTGACTGAACTGAATTAAATGATTTATTCATTTATTAATATTTTAATTAATTCCTTTGCTTAAAGCGTTATAAAAAATCCAACAAAGCTCGTGTTTTGACTGCAGTGACGCAGTTATTAAGTAAAGATCCTTAAGTCGGGTGTCATACAAGGATAGTTTCGTAAATTTACGACCTGTTAAATTATAATTTAGTGTCGCCAACTAGCAGTAAAATCGGGCTTAAAAGATCAGGATGGTAGCTGATAGTGGCATGTTGGGCGGGGGCGAAAAGGTGGGGTCAGAAAGTACAGTAAAATACGTAAACCTCAGTGTTAAACTATTTCACGGTATTTTATACTAAATTCACCTTCACTATAATAAAGTATTTAGTAAATCTATATCGAATTATAATTCAATACTCTGTTATAGAAATTGGTTGAAAAACTTAGCCTTTTCATTTTTTCAAACTGCGAACGCGGACGCTCTCCCAACTTAACGTTGCAATTTATGAAACTTAAAAAAGTTCTTCGCTGCCGGGGAAAAATGTGATTAAATATGTTTTGTTCAAAAGCAAGACATTAAAGCGATGTTAAGGGTGTGATAATGAGGGCGTTGATAAGCGTTTATTAGCCGGGCGGGCTCGGGACGGCTTTCTCAATAAAGCCCGTAACGCTATCAGGGGGGAATTAAATCATTTTTACGTAGTAAAGTATGAGACTCCTTGAGAAAAACTTGAGGATGCGATGCCCCTTTGGCTTTTAGATTGCTTTTTACTCTGCCACAAATTAAAGCCGACGTTGTTAGCAAAAACAATTAAATTAACAGTAGTTCAGTAACGGTAAAGATTTGTTATTAAAAATTTTGAGTGTTTTCAAATTAAAGATAAGCTCGCCTTTGTGTATCGTTTGCTTTATGTCATCATTATCATCATTATTAGCCCTTGGAAGTTTACTGTTGGGCATGGACCTTTCCCTTAAAAAGCAGGGATTTGCCATGATTTCGACGTTTGGCAGACGTCTTGGAGATTGTAGAAGATTTTTATTGAATAACAGGATAACCCTGCTGCCCACTACCTCGGTACATCCCTCAGCTGGTTCTCAGCACCTGCGGGAAAACACTGAAAGAAGCTATTATTATGACGGCTCCACAAAGCAATATGTAATTATATATATTTTATGTCATAAAACTTTATGCTATTATAGTTCTGCCATATCCGTGTGTCTGTTAGTCTTCCCGCCATATTTGGCACGAAAATTTATATTCAAAATACACATATATGTATTGTGTATGTATAGAACTTAGAATAGATCAGAATATTTATTTATTTTATAAATATTTATCTATATACTCTATACATATATAATTGCTTGTCCTGATTGACTGATTTATCAACGCAAAGCCTAAACCGCAGGGATTACAAACTTGAGATTATGGCAGTTGATGCCTTTTATGTTGTAAGCATCCACTAAAAAAGAATTTTTGGAAATTTCACCCCTAAGGGGATAAAATAAGGGATAAACGGTTGTATGGAAATTCATCGTTTTCAAAGAAGAATGAAATTTTACATATTGCTTCTGGTTAGAAATAACTGAACAAGTATATCAACGTTTTTCGAAATTTCACCCCTAAGGGGATAAATGAGGAGTTGCAAGTTTATATGGGAAATTTGTCACTTTTGAAGGTAGAAGAACGAAATTTAATATACCTTTTTCTGGTTAGACATAAATGTACACGCATTTCGGCATTTTTCAAAACCTCACTCCTATGAGGTTGAATTGGCTTAGTAATTTTAGCCCCAAAATGAAACACCGCAAATGTCGTTTACAGAAAGATAGTACGATAATTAAAAATAAAACTTAAAAAACTAAACACGCGAGCGAAGCCGCAGTGAACGGCTGGTTTATTTATAATTATATTTTACAAATAGTATCTAAGAACTAAATGTGTCTATGGCAATAGATCATATTTTTAGAAATATTTTGACTGCTAAACTATGTAAAACCTGTGACTTGGAAGTCAGTATTCTTAAATTTAACATTTATCTTAAAAATAAACTGTCTTATAATAATCTTAGATAATATAAACAAAAGACAATACACAAATAAATCGAAAATATTTCATAATGCGTTTTCACCGTTTCTATTTAGAAACGAGAACCTGTGACTTGGAAGTCAGTATTCTTAAATTTAACTTTTACCTTAAAAATAAACTATCTTATAATAATCTTACATAATATAAACAAAAGACAATACACAAATAAATCGAAAATATTTCATAAAGCGTTTTCACCGTTTCTATTTAGATGACATTTTAAGACGCGGTTACAAAATATTTATCTTTTTTTAAGATATTATATACTACTGCTACTGCCATACCATACTACTATTACCATATTATGTTTTTTTTTATTTATTTCTCACACAAATAATATCACAATGATACCAAAAATAAACACATCGCCAAGCTGTGACAACAGCTTGTCGGCGATACCTTTCGTATGTTGCGCTCTTAAACTGTTATTTATTTTGATATCATCACGTACATCACACAGCAGTATGCTAATACTATACAATCAATTACTACACTACCCGATCAAACGCTTCATCATGTAAATCAGTACTTGACTACAGTCCCACCTGATGGTAAGTGACGATGTGGTTTTTACCATATTATATAATACTGCTACTATCATACCATACTACTATTACCATATTATGTAAGTCAGTATGTGACTACAGTCTTGCCTGATAGTGACGATGTGGTTTTTACCATACTATGTACTACCGCTATTACCATACCATACTACTATTACCATATTATATACTACTGCTACTACCATAGCATACTACTATTACCATATTATATAAGTCAGTACTTGACTACAGTCCGACCTGATGGTAAGTGACGGTGTACCCTAGGGTGGTAAAACGTTAATAAAAACCTATTCACTCTTCTTTTCTTCATCTTAATATCTATGTCTACGTAAAACATTTTAAACATTGTCATTCATTATATCATATCCATTCATTTCTATGTGTGTTTTGATTCTATAAAATAATTAAAAATTGTTGACTAAGGGGTAACAATATGTAATAAAAAGGATAAAACACAAATCAAGAACGTATTACGAGTTAGCTTGTGTATATGTGTCTGCTTATATTATATTATACATGTGTGTGAGTGATTGTGTGTGTGTGTGTGTTTCATAATTTTGTAAATTACTTTTTCTATCCCTCGGATCCCCAAATATTTAAATTAAAATTGTTACCAGGTTTTTTCACATCTTTTCAAAATCAACATACTTTGTGTTGCGCTGTTATAATCACTCAGTGTCACTCCGCCTTAAAAGATCGACCAACTTAGCTGTAGTAGGGCAAAGAAGTTCATATAAACTCCATACTAAACAAATTAAAAGCAAATAATAACATTGTATACTTACGGTTTATATCGACTTGACAACTGATTGGTATAGTGGCAGTAGCCCTACTTTCTGTGCCAATGAGTTCGAGTTCGAGTCCCGGTAGGGGCAAACTTCGTGTGATGAGCACAAATGTTTGTATTCGGGTCATGGACGTATTTATTTATGTATTTTATTTATCTATTTTAGTACATGTATGTATTGTATGTACATCGTTGTCTAGAACCCAAGAGAGGGAATCCTAGTTTGGGACTAGATTAATCTATGTGAAAGTGTCCAAAATATTATTACTATTATTATATAGAATATTTTTCTTTTAAATATTTATACTATCAGTAGCACTTAAACTATCGAGTATCAATCTATGGCCTAATATATACATTGTTTAACCCAGAAATTGTCTAGAGTGAAAATCGAATAGTGAACTTAGCAATATATACGGAACCTTCCAGCTTACACGTCTATCATATCACAGATGGAACATTGAAATAACCAGTATATATACAAGTGTGTTAGTAGATTTTTACATAATTCCATCATTCAACGATGCATAATTTGCAGGTTTAAACACAAAATAAATGTACACATAACATCTTATGCACGCCCGTGCGTTGCATGTGTGCGACCTTTTACTTGTGTAAGTATGTTGGGGTGTTAAGTTGCGGGCTTAGCGATCACGATGCGGTCGCAGGTGTGTTTCGAGCCGGGCGGGCTTAACGTCGTACCACCACAGTATTGATGTCTCTAATAGTCCGTGTTCCCTCTGATTTAGACACCGTTAATATTATTTTTTGGCATTACTGGTGATTACACTTCGATATTAGAGGCTTGTTTATTTATTCTATTTGAACGTGATTATGTTGGGATGGAAACCCTAGGCATTTTATAGCATTCTACTTTCGCATAAGTTAGAGTTACAAACTAAGTACACTAATTGAAGTTAACAAAATTAGAATAAAATGAAAATTAGTTTTTTAATCTGAAACAACATTCAATATAATAAAATTGCGCAATGGAAATATCGTACTATTTAACAGTTTTAGAAAGAGGAAAGTTAAAAGGAATTCTATTCTTTTAGAAATTAACATCTTAAATTTAATAAGTATTTACTTGAGTACTAAGCAATTAGCAATAGAAAGAGATATAATTATTTATTCGAATAAGCATAGAAACAAAAAATTATTAAAAACCAATCTAAAAAAATATCAACATATATTTAAAGTGTAACTTGACATAAAGTGGATACGGCTGAATTTTTTTTTAATAATAACTGTTAATTGGCGTACTTTGCATGGACTAGTGCGGGTCGGTATGTTTCACACACCCACGCGGGCATGCAGGTTTCCTAAGTTTTTTCCTTCTCTGTTGAGTACATTGGTGTCTACAAGGTAGATCGTACATGAATTAGAAATAACTCAGTGGTGCGGGACCAGGGCCGAACCATCGAACTTTCGATCGTAAGTCAAGTCTATAACCATAGTAGCATAGTATCTATTGTTGCACTACAATTTCAACGTTAAAAAACACACAATAACTGTAATTCAACACCATTGACTCACTATACTGCGCATCAGACAGTCTCTGTAAACAACTCATGGGTGACCTTGTATCGAAAACTTCAGTTGTTGTTTTCCACGCATTTATAAGGGAGGCACGTTAAATCAGTTCAGGTTCAGTTCAGCGTTCGACACAAGCTTAGTGTATAAGTCTAGTAGTAATCTTTAGTTGAAATATTTACTTCAAATAAAGTAACAGTCAGCTACTGAAGATTTTCACTCAAATACTTCAACCTATCCAGATACCTGCCTCTGTGCAGGGTGGCACTCCGGGGTATCGCAGTACAAAAGACTATACTAGCAGTGTAAGAACCTGACTCCCACTTAGGAACTTACAGCAGCTTACTACGTGTAGAGTGGCCCAGGTTCAACCTCGTGTTGGCCCCTCTTCGAATAGAGTAGCTGCGGACCGGTTCTTTGAGCAGTATACAAAAACGGAGTTAAAGAGCTTCTCTCCAAAAGTTGCCCTGGTGACAGCAACCTACGCCCATCGACAAAAGCCTGATTGAGAACCTATACAGCCTTATGTGCAAGGTAGTCTTAGTTCGGTCTTGCGCTGATCGTCTATTTCACAGATAGCGGCAAACCGGAGATCCAATAATATAGATGACTCCAGTTCTAACTGAATTGTCAAGAAATAAAAATTAATTTGTTTAACTTGATAAATTAATGACCGTTCTTTTTCTTAATGTACAACAATTGAAGAAAATGTTTCATTTCAATTTCTTATTATACCAAGGGGTCCTAAGCTATTTTAGTCGCATCGCCCGGGGGTAACCAGTTAATCTGGACAAACTGGTTGTAGTAGTGAAAATAAAGGGAAGAAGACCGTGGGGTCATTCATTTACCCGATGGTCTGATCAAAATAAGGCCATTATGGAATTCAGTATACCAACTGTCTTGAGACAAGCTGAAGACAGAGTAGCGTGGAGAGAGCTGGTTGACGTTGCTCTTAAAGCATTTGAGGACGGGCACGATGATCAGAAATGATGTGTATCATAATGAAGATGATTTTAATAAATAAGGAAATTGTTAAAATTATTCGATTAGGTGCGGTTCAATTTCAATGTTTTACGTTTTTATTAGTAGAATTAAGGCCCATCATAGTTACGGTATTTGATATTCGATCGACTAAATATGAAAGGGGAAACGTTTTGTGCTTACTCATGCAAACGTCATTCCAACTGTGAGGGATTAAAACTCAACCGTAAAACATGTCGGTCGCAATTAGTGCTCTAAAATTTCAATTTGATTGGTGTAATTGCATCTCTTTACAGAAGCGGCGTGCCACAGTTGTTATTAAGCGTTTCTAATTTAATATCATTTGCATATACGTGACCCCGCTGGCTGAGCGGAACGCCACCGCGATAACATTCCCACAGTATATTCGTGGTTTCTTATTGGTTTACGGCCAGTATTAAATTAAAAAAATAATATACCTATGATATAACGTAGAACTCCTATAAAATGTGATATTTATAGATTACTTTACAAGATTTATTGCGATAAATATTAATATGAAACCTCGGCGTTTTTGTTTGGACCGCATTAACCGTGGTCGTAAACAAACTAAATAAGATGTTTCATCAACCCAAATCGAAATTTAGTGGTAATAAACCATTAAAATTTGTCTTGGAAAGTCCTATGAGTTTATTATACGATAAAGTAATGAAAGCTTAAAAATACAAATTATTTGAAAATGATTTATTTTTCGGAGTGTCTTTAATATTTAGGAGATATCATTAAGATCATACAGTTGATTGGTTTGGTTCTTTTTCTTCTATTTTTCATAGTGGCAATCGGCTGCAAATTCGCGTCATTTCTGCCAGTGTCGAGTGTATATATTTTTCAAGTCATATTTTTTCAAGTTAATAAAATATATCATATTTTATTGTTTTTTGGAAGTTTAGAACTCAATCCGACCAATATCACTTTGTCTAGACAATATACCCGCAGGCCTATATTGCCTTAAAAATATGGTCACTTTGCTGTTAATCACAGCTTTATTCTAATGTTTCAATATTGTTCACGATTATTGACTATTAATAAACAAAACAACACCAAATTTGTATATTAAACATCACAATAAACTAATATAAAACATTAAAATAAAATTTCAAGTGATGCTTTATTCGGGTTGCCGCCACAACTCCCGGATTTGTTGTTGACTGGGTCAAATAGCGTGTGAAACAAACACAAGAAGGAACATTAGGGCGTCGCCAAGGGGGAGCAAGCAGGGGCAGTTGCCCCCCCTCTAGATTCAAAAAATGTAGCCAAATGCAAAGAAATCAAAGTCCTAAATCCACTTTTGACCAATCAAGCAAGTCTCGCACGTCAAAACTCATCCCACCGCCGCCGCCGCCATTCGCGTGCTGTTGACGGTATTTAAAATTCATACTTTTCCTATTCTCCATATATCAACTTGCCCCCCCCCCCCCCGGCCACCGGCTGGTAACGCTCTTGATGACCTTGCATAGTTTGACTTTATAATTATACTTATATAACTTATCCTTTTATCCTATTAATTTCATTCATCTTCTGAATGCTGCGAAAAGTCGCAGAACTGATTCGAATGTTGGTTTTGTTGAAAAATTGTAGTTTAAATTTTATTTTCTACGTGTTGTAGAATACAGCGCAAGGTAAATGGCAAGAAATATTATCCTCCAATCACACATCTATAGCTGTCTTTAAGATGGCTTACAGACATGGTTGTACCTATGAGAGCTGTTGACTTCAATAGCCCAATGAAAAAATTCACATAAAAGCTCTGAATTCACCATCATAAGTAACATATCCTATACACGCCTGAAGCAATGAGCAACAGTTAGTTATCAATAAAATAATAATATTTCGAGCGAGTGCACATAGGCACTAAAACATCGTGCCATATCAATTGTGAGGACGAGAGGTGCGACGGCGGCGGGGCGGGGGCCCGCACTCCCCTGTCACAGATACAAATCGCGTGGATTTACGCGCACTCGAGCCCCACTGGAATTTATCTGACGCTTCTATTTACGTATCCTTTTATTTGTTTCGCTCCTATTAGTCTCGATAGAGAATTTTTATGTTTGCATGCTCCCGGCGCCTGCCCTCGTAAAGCGGCGAGTCGCGAACGCTTTACAACGACTATAACACGATTTTCTAGCGAGCGATCTGCGTTTATCGGATTATATAGCAATAACTTAGCTTCTGACTCCAGTAAATATTTTTGTTTGTACTGTCATGGCTTAGTCTGACTAATTACTGCCGTTTATTGTTCTCTGTACAGGTGCGCTGACAGTTCGTAATCCTTGTTGCGGCCTTCGACTAAAAGGAAATCTGTGCTAATCTACGCTATGCTATGTTTTACGGATATAAATATATCCGTAAATACAGCTAAACACAGTAATGGTACAGCTAAATAGCTTTTACTATAGAAACGACTAAGTATACAAGAGGAAATTATTTTTATATTGTATATTTCTTTTCAAATTGTGTATACATCTCGAAGTAGTTTAAAACTAAGCTTTTGTTATGATTTTTAAATCTAAATTACTACTTTACATAACGAATTTTTAATGGTATTTACTAATAGAGAATTTTTAGAAGAATGATATGTATTATAATAATCGTTATAATGTTATTGCAAGGGAAGTTGAATCGTCTATATTATATCTAGTCTTTCTCTCCCTTTATCCCACTCATAACGAAATAATACACAATTGTTTCTTTTCACAGTATGGCGCTCAGCTGTTACATATACATATATTGGACTAGCTATAATATATAGTTAGTTTTTATGTAATTCTGTTTTGTTTAAATGATTATAAAATAAAATTATAAAAATTCCTAAACTAATAGTCTTCTATTCTATTCTAGACTTTCGAAAGTAGTGTAAGTTGGTAATAATAATAATGTGATATTTAACTTTGCTAATTATGGGTTCACCGTAAATCCTTTAATCATAAAATGAATCGCAGTAATCTATAGTTTTAAATTTAAATTTTCAAAAATATGGATACAAATTTACAGCTCGACCAACTAGTTCGAGTTAGCCTTGTATCCAATTATGTGTATTTATAACGTTGGTGATCAGCGCCCAACATCAACGCCGGGCTTCCCGCCACGTCGAGGGTGCGAATCGGCAATCCGCCACGCAAACATTTAAATTAATGTAATAAAGACGCGTGAAATACATGGCTTTAGCGGATCGAGGGATTACCGTAGTGCAGCGTAGCTTGGAGCTACGCTGCCGTAGCCAGCTTACGGAATTTTCAAATTTTATCTGAAATTATTAAATTTATATTTGTTATATTTTTAATCTGAGAATATATTTTTAGTATCACTTACTAAGCAAGCAGTATTATAAATTAGTGACGCGAAATAGGTTTACGATTGATTTTGATTGGAGACAATTTTAGAGATGATTTATGAGAATAAATCATTTTTAAAATTGTCTTCAAAACATTATAGTAAAAATAACTACTAAATCTACAACATAGACCCAGATCCAACTGTCCGATAACTCCAACTGCTAAGGCTATGGGTAAATGATCAGAATCTGCAAATTGCGTCCGTTCATAAATCGGCCGATGTCAGCGCAGCTTAACACCGATTAAGCCTCCTTCTGATAATGGGGTTAACACGTCATTTGGAGCTAAAATTTCGGTTTCTGGTTGTGGTAGCTTGTAGTTATATTTGGTTTGTTTTAATAACATAATGTAACTTGTAACCTTATCAAATGTAAAATTTTATTATGAATTTTATGATATACTTGTGTATATGAATTTTACGATAAACATTTATATATATAAAATGATCAGGAAAGAATGTAACTTAATGACTACTACTACTACTAGAGTTAACTATGATAATATACGCAAATATTTGAACAACGCTAAGTGACGATACCAAGCCGATGATTAAGTATGTTTTTTGAATATTTATTTAGGTTTCCGCCACTAAAGAAACGTGTTTGTCATAATCCCCACATTTGGCCGGCGTCTTGGAGATTGTAGATGAAACTTAGTTGAACTTGATAAATAGGAAAATATCTAATGCCAATATGTCCAATGTTCTGATGAGGTTTGGTGTACCCTAGAGCCACCACTCGCTGTACGCATGTAAGATATTGTATTATACTATACTGTACTGTATAGTATATTATACTGTACTATACTCTATTTTATTTACGAAAATGTAATGTAATAAATTTTGGTTCGTTATTAGGATATAATTTTCTTTGCATATTCTTATTCTATAATAGCATAAAAATATTATAATAATAATGTTATAAAAAATAATACAATTATTTAATATAACCAAGTTATAATACATCCAAGAGTATTCTCTTAGATACTATCAACGTAGCGAATAAGAGTAATTTGCTGGAAAACGTACCAGATAATGAGTTTCTTGAATACCGGTAACCATGCGGAAGAAATGACACAAACAGTTTTGTGAACAAGTGACGATTTATAAGACGTGGCGCGGGGACATTGCCGATATTGCACAAGTTTTTCGATGTCCCGCCGGAAATACGTGATCTGAAGACAACTGAAGACTACGAACTATGTACGGATACGTGTACTATGTAGGTGCGAATACTATAATATATAATGTATGATACTTTCAGCATGCAATGGTGTTAGTCTATATCTATACTATTATAAAATTATTAATAGTCAAATTTTCAAAAATCAAAGGTATTTAAAAACGAACTACTCAGATCGACTAATTAAGGGCTTCTGAAACCGAATCCGTCGATATTTGTTTGTGTGTTTGTTTGTTTGTTCGGGCTTCACGTAAAAACCAGCGAGTAGATTTTGGTTAAACTGTTACATTCTTAAATGCGGTATGTTTCATCAAAATCGGTCCAGTAGAATTGAAGATACAGCTTGATCCCTGTTTTAGTAGCTGCCGCTAAGAGGTCAAGTAAAAGAGATTAAAAGTTTTTTAATAAAAATCTATGATTGTGCCGGGATTTCCCATGTTATGGAAAACCGACATTCACGCAGGCGGAGCCGCGGGCAAAAGCTAGTTTAAAATAAAGTTATTCAGAATACTGTCCTACTAATATTATAAATGACAAAATTTATATATTTGGACGATTGTAACTTGATCACGCCAAATAGGCTGAAGCCATTTGAATGAAATACGGTACTTAACTAGATTACAATCTGAAATTTGCTTTCACTCTCTACATACATACACATAATCACGCCTTATTTCCTGGCTATCTGGCGGGGAATCAAACTGCGGACTGCCGCGTGACAGGTAGGGATACTGATCACTATATTACCGAAGAACTGGGGCAGGCAGAGACCAGTTCTTTCTACTGCCCTTGCGCAAAACGAGACGTGATCAGTGACGAACGTCGTCATTATTATAAGGTTCAAAAGCGTTAAAGTTCCTCCTTGCGTTCCAAACAAAAGCAAAGGTAAGACAGGTTCACTCAAACAGAACATTGTATGCTTGGATAAGGCTGGCCATTATCTTGGGTCTATCGAACCATATTATAGTTACTCTCTAATGGTATATTATTAAAATATCGTACGTTTTAGACCAATAGGTGTTAACAGGTAATATACGCGCTTTTTATCATTCTTTAGGAAATACTTATATATGAAAATACATGTGAGCCCATCATCACCAAGATGTTTATTTTAATTATATTGCCACCTAAATTATACAGCAATAAATTCGACATCAAACGGAAAAACATACATCATAACAGTCTCATATGTTTCAAGGGTCGAATAAAACATTCCAATCACGTTGGCTTGGTTGTTTTACCAACCGATACAACATGGGTTAAGGTAAGTTTATTTTATAAATATTGTATAATAATCTTTATCTTTAAACAACGTTAGGTTGAAAATCCTTTACAGTTCGGCCGTCCACTAGACATGACAATGCAATCAGCGGTGACCGGGCGGGATTTGTTTCCCACATGATCGGATTTACGGGATGAATAAGTTTCGACCCCCACAAAATAACAAAGAGGCCTTATTGCACGTTACGCGTTTTATAAGACCGTTTGCAAAATTCTTTCCTTCAAGCCGTGTTCATAATATGCCAATAAAGTATACTTGCGTAATTGTGCATTATAATATTAATTCTATTTGTACATATATTACACAGGCATTGGTGGCTCTAGACCTGTTATTATTTAATTAACAACTACTTTTATATAATCTGATAATTCTCAAACACTATTAATAATTGTATTTAATAATAATAATAATGATGTCTCATTTATTCCTCAATACAAAAAAAATATTACGTTTTCAGCATGTATTATGTCACGTATGAGTCAAGAAAAATGGACTAAAAAGTCACTACATGGTCAGGACCGTTAGGTAAAGGAAATAAGAGTTGACGCAGAGAAAGGTGGATAGATTAAATAAGTGGCAGGCAAAGATTGGATTTCTTAAGCAAAAAAAAACCAGAAAAGTGTGGAGTAAAATGGAGGAGGCCTATTCTCATTAAGAGGTCCTCAAATAATAAAAATAAGATACATTTTGAAAAACAATAATAATTGTATATACGCATTCATTAATTAATTAAAATGTAAAAAAAATATTTTTATATTAAAAAAGTATAATTTCTAATGTGCGTATAAAAAAGTACACGTATATTTTTTGTTTATCGTTTATATCAGCAAATTACATATACTATACTACCTACGGTTCTGTTATTTGTGCCAGCACGAATGCGCACCTAAATTGGGTAAATATAATCATAATAACAGCGTCACTACATTTCATCCAGTGGGTGCTGTGAGAACTAACTGAGGGATGCACCAAGATAACGAACAGCAGCGTTATCCTATTATTCAATCAAAATCTACTGTAATCTCCAAGACGCCTGCCAAGCGTGATGATTATGAAAAATTCCTCCTTTTTGAAGAGGAGGTCCATTTCTAGGAAAGTAGTTACAAGAACTGGTGATGATGATGAGTCATAAAATTTTGATTGGTACAAGCGTTGTATTATTTTTGATATTATTAATAATGATATAAAAATGAGCAAGGTCACACGCCTTCTAAAATACAAAATGGATTAACACCAGCCACCATTATTAACAAAAGCATCCTAAGTCAGGGTCTTCTGCAATTGATGCAATGTGCCCGTGAGACCGGTTCAGATAATCCCAATAACTCCTACAATCTCCTAATGCTACGATGTCATTCAAACATTAGTCGAGATACACTATTTTAGGTGTCCGCCTTCCCGAACTCATACTTTCGGACGAGATTCGAAATTCAACGTCTAACTTGAAATATCGTAGCTAAAAATCTTATCTATGAAGTCCATTAATAATCTTAATCACACTTGAAGGGTATAGGGAAAGAAGGATCATTGTCATAATGTAATTATTTTTAAATAATAAAGTAAACTTTAATTATTTTAAGTAATTGGTTTTTGGTTTTAAGTAATTGGAATTAGAAATTCCAAAATGTGTCCATAGACAATGATCTTAAAAGCATGAAATGAGTCTGAAACCTTTTTTATTTCTCTAGTATAAAAAATAATTGGCATTGTCAACTTAATATACAATGCTTCATAGCATTTTGAGAAAACATCATAAACTGCAATAATTAATCGCAGACTTGCCCACACGTGCTGGCCTTTCACAAACCGGAAATCAGTTACCGGCCCGACATCGATGAAAGCAATGGCGACAGAAAACCGCGACTTTAAAATGGTTTTTGATTGGATGCTTTGTGACATGGGCGAATGCGGCCGCGCGATTGGGAGGCGACACGTGGTCCCAGCTAGCCGACAGATTAATGTCGCCGATCTAATATTCTGACAGGTGCGGTTAAGCCCATTCGCTTCTGTAATATTCAGACCGGAAATTCTGGAATGGAGGTGGCTTTTTGAACCTGTAGATCGAGAACAGGTAAATGTGGCACTGAACAAAAGAATGTGGCACAGAACAAAAGAATGTGGCACAGAACAAAAGAATGTGGCACAGAACAAAAGAATGTGGCACAGAACAAAAGAATGTGGTACAGAACAAAAGAATGTGGCACAGAACAAAAGAATGTGGCACAGAACAAAAGAATGTGGCACAGAACAAAATAATGTGGCACAGAACAAAAGAATGTGGCATATACAAAAAGTGGCATATGCAAAAAGTGGCGTATGCAAAAAGTGGCGTATGCAAAAAGTGGCGTATGCAAAAAGTGGCGTATGCAAAAAAGTGGCATATGCAAAAAGTGGCATATGCAAAAATGGCATATACAAAACGCATATGTAAACGTGGCAAATTAAATAGTGGCATATGCTCTT
>WUAW01038467.1:1033-29689 GCA_017165845.1 Thaumetopoea pityocampa | reverse complement strand
TGTATTTATAATAACTACTAATGCTTATTTGTACCTTCATTTGTATTTATGATAACTACTAATGCTTATTTTTTTGGGTTGTTATTGTTCGTTTATATTTGTGAAACATGTTTTTTGCATTTTATAGTCGACGACACTGGTGTGCGCTAAAACTCGAATGAGTTTATGTTACACCTTTAAACTAATAACTCTTATATATTTTTTTTATTAATAAATATATAAATAATAAATGGGGGAGAGTCGATATAGGAATGTACCATTTTATGAAGACATATCTAAAAGGCAACATCGCGTCTAATTTGTAAAGGAATAACTTTTATATTTGCATGAAACATGGTATTTTTAATAGTGTTTTTAAAAAAAAGAGTCATCAAATTCCGCCCATAAAAGACATCCAAATATTTAAAAATCATAACGTTCCAGTCGAAAAAAACTGATATACTAAAAACATTTTTGCAGCGAGCCAATTTCTGAAACTTTTGCCTGAATCTGAATTATTTAATGACCCTAGAGACTGCATTATTTATTCTACTACACACAACAGTTTTTGAAATTAAAACAATTATGCTGATTCTGTTGTTACAGAACTTAACTAAATTTAGTCCCTCCTTATTTTTTCTCATGTCAAACGCCAAACCGAGATAGCGACAATTTTGGTGCTGTCAGTTTCATTCACACATGTCAAAATTAAAAGATTTAAACACGATCTCGCAACATACGGACTAAAGATACGCAAAAACGCAACATTTTTTTGAATCGTTTAACAGAAATATGGGTGGTTGTCGCTATAAATAATTTCTATCTCGTTTTAGCGTTTGAAATTAGAAAAAATAGAGAGGGATTATTTAAGTTCCGTTTTGCTTACCATACAAAAAATTGATTGGACTCGTTGACATACCGGTTGTCTTCCGCCATCTGTACAGTTAAGATAAACAAACGATACCTACATGGAGTCAAGATAATTCATTTCCATTTATTTATTATATATTCATTCACATTACCACAACAAGATTGCTAATTTGACGTTTTGGCGTTTGACATTAGAAAAAGATAGGGAGGGACCAAATTTAGTTCTGTTACAACAGATTCAGCGTCGATATCTTACCAAATTAACGTGGCCTCAAATGTGGTGACGACCTCAAATGTAGTATTATTAAGTTGGCGACACCCACAAATACATAATTAGAGTAGCTCAATACGCGTGTGCGCTCATATATTTTTTCATCTCGCTTTTTATTTAGCTCTTACAAAGTAGCAATTTCGGGCTCCGCAATCCAGGGTAAGTGCGTGTGTTAGGCACCCAATCTAATTTGTGCGAGGTTAGACTCTCGACTGTTATTGGATACACTTTCGGTGGCTATTGCCACTTTATAGTACTTATTTAATATCAGAATCGGGTCAGAATTGGATTTTAGAAAAGTGACAGTCCACTATATACACTTTTGTGTAATACATGTATGTATGTATACCACTTTTTATGTTGTAATTAAGACTATCTACTAGCAACTGATTATCTTTCTTATTCGTTCAAGATGTTATGTGGGTAGCTTAAGGAGAAAAAATCTTCAGCTTTTCCTTTCTCGAAATGGGTTACTGTTGGCCGTAGAATGCCTTTATAGCATCACCAAACGAGAGTGACGAGTGCAAAATTATCAGCAAGTGAATATTTTATGACGCACCAAGTAAGAATTTACAAAGGCAGGGTTTCGCTGTATTAAAATAATTATACAAAATATGAACATTTCAGATTTTTCATAACGTTAAAGCTACCGGTTACCGATTAAGTCAACAAATGCTTAAACCTAGTGTCCAGGGACTTGCTACCACGAAGCACTCCTATTGTATCCGTTTCCAATTTTGGCACAACCCTAATTACTCTTAACATTCTTGAGACATTTGAGATGACAATGTAATTTTTTTTTAATGTTTGAGTAAAACATTCGATGCACTTATTCAACTTTTAAATATAACTCGAAAATATATGGATTATTGAAATTATGCTATACAATCCGTATCGACGCAAACAGGCTAACAGTGATGATGACCACACTGATGGTAATGATGATTAAGATGAATATGATGATGATAAACTTGTAGTACAGAGTATAGACTTCGAAAAACCACAACATGTTGTTCTACCTGGCGTTTTTAATCCCAGTACTATTGTCGCGTCTACTTTCTGAGTCAGTATACTCTATACTATACTAAAACAAATTATATAATAATATAATTATGTAATATATAAATATTAATATAATTATATAATATATATAACTAAATAAATATAATTTTGCATGCCAATTTGGTCGAATGTAGCTCTGCTGATATATTTTTGTATTATAACACCTTGAAATACCTGTGTTCGCAATAAAGAATTTAGAATTTAAATTTGTTAGAAATGAACTCAGGCATGAATCCATCGGTCAATATCTTGCTTCATAACATGTTGCTAGGACTTCATAGGAAGGCATATATACTCTCGATTGTTGCTACATAATGTGGGTAAATCACCCAAATCGAAATTCGATTCCTAATCGAAAACTCTGAACGTAGAAAACATATGTATTGATCACAATGCGGAATTTATCGCGATAATTACAAGATTTTATTACCTCAATATTTACGGGTAAGATGCACTGACCGTGGTCGTGAGCAGACAAAAAGATCTATAAATATGAATATATATTGCGAAAATTTGAAAAAAAAAAACTCATTATAAAATATCAATCACAATACCAGCGCCCTAACACTGGGGTTTCCAATCCTCCGGTGTTTCAGCAACAAGCTGAGACGAGGCCTTTCAGATAGGCACCTAATAAAAAAACTAGGATATTGTGATTGTAAACCAATCCACTTTGTATATGTTCTTTCCTATTTTGTATTTTATTTGCTTTTTTATTTTGTTAACTCTATCTATTGTGCTTGTCCTGAATAAATTTGTTTTCTTTCTGTTCTTTCTTATGCGGATCATAATTTTAACATGTTCTATTTTAACATGTTCTATTTTAACATGTTCTATTTCTACTCAAAATTTCCAATCTTCATGCACTTCTAGCTGAGTATGCACACCAATACTTAACAGAAATGTTATTTGCCATAAAATACTTAGAATCCAAACCTAAATCCAAATCGTATTTAGGTAAAACACTGTTACAGTGTTGTACGCTATAAACATGAGTGTCAAAGTTATGATAAAAGAACACTGGTCTTTGTAATACCTTATTAACTAATTGCCATTATCTCTGAGTGACATAGTAACAAGAAAAATTCATCGTCCATCATCCCTAATCCATATTCGTCCCCACTACAGGGGCACGAACCTCCCCTGATCAGGAAGGGGATTAGGCCGTAGTCTACTTGGCCTAGTACGGATTAGTAGAATTCACGCACCTATGCGGGCAGTCATGCACATTTCCTCACGAAGTTTTCTTTTTCTGTTAAGTACATTGATGTCTACAAAGTAGACCGTACATGAATTGGAGATAATTCAGTGGTAAGGGACCGGAATCGAACCTACGATTTTACGATTATAAGCCGTGTCTGGTACCATTACATCACCAATATACTTACAATGTACAAAAAAGAACATAAAACATAAATTTAAAAAATACTTCTATCAAATCTTAAAATGTTCAAATAAATCTTAAAGTAAAATATGAGTCTGCATACTCCAGACACCGAATATTTTACATCTCATCATTTTCTACTCTCTGTTTGTAATATGGAATAATGTCATAATCATTTATGTACCTTCATATTTGTGTATATGATATCTACTCGTACCTATTTTTGTTATTTATCACGGTTAGTTTAAGGTTGTAAAACCTTTATTTTTATTTTGTAGTCGACGACACTGATGTGCGGTGAAACTCGAATGAGTTTATGTTATATATTTAAGCTAATATCTTTGTATTTTCTTTATTTATCTATACATATATAATTAACTGTCCTGCCTGACTGACTGATTCATCAACGCAGAGCCTAAACCGCTCGAGCTACAAACTTTAAATTTTGGCAGTTGATGCTTTTTATATTGTAAGCATCCACTAAGAAAGGATTTTTGGAAAATTAATTTCAGAAGCACAAAATTTTATACACCTACCTGCTTCTGGTTGAAAAAAAATGTACACGCTATCGGCCTTTTTTCAAAATTTTACCTCTAAGATGGTGAACGGGCTTAGTAATTTTAGCCCCACATCACCAAAAAAAACTAAAAATAAAAAAATTAAACACGCGGGCGAAGCTGCGGACAGCAACTAGGAAATAAATAAATAAATAGTGTTTTCACCGTTATGTCGATATACGTAGGTCAACAAAATTAACAATATTTCTATGGGCAGAATGATGAATATTTAAATATAATATATATGCACATATATATCCGCTAATAAAAATCTGTCGTAATATTTTAAAAACACTACCAACGATGATAAAAGTCTTACAACAGCCGTTTGAGATCTCAGACAAGACAAATCCGTCATATTTCAAATCTCAAAAAACTCAAAGAAATTTCAAAGAAGATCTCGATGTTTGATATAAGATTTTAACAGATTTGGAACAAAATTAATTGTAATTTATTAGAGATCTTATAAATTAAAATTATCAAACATCATATTTATTAACTTTAAGAGTCTTAAATATTGATATACATATATTTAAACAATCAGAGGTAGCCTAGTGGTGTGACCATGCGTACCAAATCTTAAGTCTTGTGTTTGAATCCAAGGCACGTACCTCCGACTTTTCGAAATCATACGCGTATTAATTAATAATTAATTATAACGCGCCTCAAACGATGAAAAAAATATCATGAGGAAACCTGCATGCTTGCCGCGTTAGGAGAGGAGATCTGTATGTATACTCAGCACTGGGACATAAGATGGATTCGTGACGATTTAGATAATTCATCAGAATACCTATACCTACATAAATATACATAATCATTATCAGCCCTTAGAAATCCACTGCTGGATATGAGCCTCTTCCCTAAACAGGAGAGGCTTTCCATCATCTCCACACTTGACTTGTCTTGGAGATCGCAGTAGATTTTTATTGAATAACAGGATAACGCTGGTAACCCGTTGACCTGGTACATCCCTTAACTGGTCCTCTCAACACTCCCGGGAAGAGATGGCGTGTATACGATATTATAATGTTGACGCCATTCAGCAACATAAATATATAACAATGATCTTTCTTTTATACCACGATGATGACAAATAGGGTTACCGTCCACCTGATGGCAAGCGGTTACCGTAGCCCCATAGGCTACGGTAACCCCTACAACATCAGGAGTATAACATGCGCGTGGCCAACCCTTTGGAAATCCATTTACTTCCCTGTTGAAGAATCCCATACTGTAGTCCTTTGGAAAACAGATCTATTTAAGTATTATCAGGGACCAATCTAATAATTGATTATAATGCTGGACTTGTGTAATGAACTTTTTTAATCAAATGTATATATCGTACTTATATATGATACAAATGTGTAAACCATTTGCTGCACACCAATTAAAAGAGATCGATTAATTACTCGTACACAACATTTTAAACGTAAAATATACATCGGATGGTCTTATATCAACCAGCGATATCTTCCAAACAACATTAATATATTGAATTGAATACATACATTTTGATATACTATTACTGGCATATACTTGACATATTTTTTTTTATTCTGTTTAACAAAATGTGAGATATTCTGAATGGTACAAATATATCATTAAACAAAGAAAAAAGTTTGATTGCTAAAAATGAAAAGTAACGTAAGCCTAAGCCAAAGATCTTGTAGGCGATACAAAAAAGGTTAATGACAAAAAGTGGTCTACCATTTGCCATATTTTCGGTTGTAGGTAGACCCTCCCTAATTGGCTAATATTGAATATTTGCAAGTTCATTTACTTCAAACGTATTTTGGACGGCTCGTATAGTGCTTACTCACTTTGAAAGATTTTAATTTGTTGTAATTGTAATGAAATTGTCACTACAATTAGATAAAGGTTGATTAGAGTCGATAAAGACCAATTTAGTTATTAATAGCATAAGAGAAAAAAGATTCCGTGTAATTTTTTATCAAACACTTGTTTCGAAAAGATCAAGTCCGTATCGCCCTTAATTGATGAAAGTATATGAAAAAATATATGAATAAGGATCAAGCGAGAGAGGTGTGTCAGGATCGTAGTATGTGGTGATCTGTGGTCTCTGCCTACTCTTATGAGATACCGGCATGAGTGCATATATGTAAATTGTATTTACATTATTGTAAATTTAATTAAACGAAAAAAAAAATTAAATTTAATGACACGTCTCGTTGCCCACGGACGCAAAATGTGGACTGCGGATATCCACTTTGCTACGTTAAACAATCATAGCAGGTGGAAAGAAATGGTCTCTGCTTACTCCAATGGGAAAGAGGCGTGACTGTATGTACATATATAGTATATACTATAGTCTCTGCTTACCCCTATGGGATATCGGCGTGAGTGTATGTATGTAAATTTAATTAGTAATTTTATTTGTTCACAGATTACGCTATCTCCTAAGACAATTGAACAGAGGTGAAATATCAGCAGAGACATTACAAAAGAACCTACAATATGCCGCTAAAGTCCTCGAAGCAGTCTACATCGACGAGACCAAGTATGTATTGGCACTAACGGATCACGTTATATGGAAAATGTACGGAAAAGAGCATGCTTGGATTTAGTTTTATTGCTATAACCCTAGTTCTGTTGGAAAATAGTTGACAATGCTACTGACAACTTTAACACAGCTTATAAAAGATCTTTACAGAAATTATACTGAAAAAAAAACAACAACAAATTTGATTTATTGGTTGATTATACAAACTGATCTAAGGTTAAATCTAAATTAATTAATTCGTAATGACATTTAAGTACAGTACAAAGATTTGTGAATACTTTTGATGAAAATGATGACACGCCTAATACATATTATTAAGAAATAAATATTTAAAATCAGTGAAATGTTAAAATGTATATCTTTATTACGTACAGCTCGACTTTGTTTAAATACGGCATTTTGTTTCAATACGGCATTCTTTAAATGAATCTTTATAAATCTTAAACTTCGATAGTATAAAAATTGTGTTTATTAATTTAGATTAACGACATTGAGATCGGAAGTGTTGAAATCAAATCAAGATATATTATATAATATTACAGCGTAATTAAAATGATCCCAATAAAAAGATAGTTTGAAATAACTTCAATTAATGTTACCTTATAAGTAGAAACACGTTTATCAAAACAACTTTCATCAAACTCAACTTAATGTTAAACGTACTGTAAGTTTTTAATTAGCAATTACTGCTACAAAATTTCCATATAATAAATTTTTAAACATTTTAAGCGAAGCGTGCTCTTTTTTGACTAATTGCAATAATTTCTCGACAACTTCTTTCACAGTTTCTGTGTTTCAGGTTTGGTAGCGGATTTTTAAAAATATTTCGAGTTTGATCGTTATTCGTTCGTAAGGTCACTGAAAAACATCGACCCTGATTTCACGTGGCGCCATTTAAAGCGCTCATTTTTCCTTTAAATATTTCTTTTGTATACTAATATTCATTTCTTTTGCTTCGTATAGAATGTTGGAGCATTTACTTTCAATAAGCGGTACAATGTAAAAATATCCCTTTTCAGTTCATTTATTATTGGAATATTAATATCAAAACAAATATTATTAACTAGTAGCATCCTCAACCGATAAAAGTATATGAAAAGCATAGATCGCTGCGTGTTAGATTGATTCATTTTCATATTCAATTTAGATTTCACCTCCTCCACATTTTGTAAGGCAACAACAAATTTACATTCTGCCACATTACAGATTCGAAGCACCCATCCATATTTCCCCTAATAATAATATAATACTGAAATAAGATGAAGTTGATCTAGCCCCATATACCAAACTAACTACAATTAAGGATTAGACCAAAATTGGTACAATATATCTAATGGTATAACTCTATATATTAATTATCTACGCTAGGGGAATATTTCCTGTACATTTACTAAAGTACTTATATCTTGGGGACGGAGATATAAAAGAAAAATAAATGAGACTAACCTTAATCACAACCAGGTAAATAGGTTAATTAGAAGCGGGAAACGTTCCCCTGCTCTTACAAAATTCAGAGCGTGTCAAGCTCACATAATTAGATATTTCTTGTCTCTTCATTTTGATTGTATAACTCTAGTTTTTCTTTTCGTAAATATTACTAAACTTTACAACCTAGCTTTAATTTGCTAATGTCAAATCGACGGTTGAAAAGTAATAGAACATAAGCGACATTTTGGTCGTAAATGAGTCATGTATGCCATCCCACTTAAAATTGTCCGCTTTTTCGAAAGCGCTTACTCCCATGGCTCTTTAATGACTTTTATGTCACTTATGTCCAACTAAAAAACTCAATCAATTGATTAATCTAAACAAGATCAATTTATCTAAGCGGCATTGAACCACATAAAACAACATCGAATCAAATAAATAAATGCTTTGCCAATTAATGCTTTTATTTTTCTTGATTTTAGAGCTGCTTCCATTTTTATGATGTGACAATAAATAAAAAGTTATGTCCATTTTTCTACAGTTTCAAACTTTAAACTACTTATCTGAACAATTTGGTTTTTTGCCGCTTATACCCCCATTATCTTTCAAACGTCGATATGCAACCAATTCACCACAAACTAAGAACAAACACAGTTGTATGAGCAGACTGTAAAAAATTTGCAGCTGACTAAAACAAATTGCATACGTAGTCTTGTATATTTTATGAGGAGAAAAAATAAAAAAGTCGTTGACGGAGCAAGAGTCAGATTCCTCCTGACTAAAAACTCCACGTTCGCCTCCGGGGCCCCCGGAGTTGTACCAGAACGTTTGATTCATCTTTTTTGTGCATTACTTGAGGGGAACACTGAACTCCAACGTGGACGTATACTTGCGTAACCCTTGCGGCCGGGCACAAGGGCCAGAGAGGAACGTGCGATTTTTAATAGGAGTAAACCCCACATAACCATTATGTCGTACCCTCAAAACAGAGGTATGAATTCAGGTATTTTCCACATGTAAAAAAAAGGAATACTGAACTCGAATTCCCAATGAACTCCGCGTCTCGAGGTGCTCATAGCGACATTACCTACGTATGCTGCCATCTATCACATCGCTTTGCTT
This sequence comes from Thaumetopoea pityocampa, assembly GCA_017165845.1. NCBI lineage: Eukaryota > Metazoa > Arthropoda > Insecta > Lepidoptera > Notodontidae > Thaumetopoea > Thaumetopoea pityocampa. Next base: position 20,492 of record WUAW01038467.1, on the reverse strand, counting down.
GGACACTTAGAATCCCCACACCTTGATTCCGTGATTTAAGAGCCCCTGCAAGGTAGTTCCATCTTACCAATTCAACTTTTTAAGTTGCACCAAGATGCACCCAAGATCATGAATATCACCGGTGGTGATATTCATGATGTTGCAGGTGTCCATATGCTGCGGTAACTGCTTACCATCAAGCGGGCCGTAAGCTTGTTCGCCATCATCGTGTTATAAAAAAATCAGCACACTTTAAACTTCAAAGAGGTGAGTGTTTGCTGGTTTAACCTTTTTTACATATCAACGAAGTGAAGTAATTTGTAAGGTACAGTACATAATTAAAGACCTAAAGAATGTACAGTACATAATTAAAGACCTAAAGAATGTACAGTATATAATTAAAGACCCAAAGAATGTACAGTATATAATTAAAGACCTAAAGAAAGTACAGTATATAATTAAAGACCTAAAGAATGTACAGTATATAATTAAAGACCTAAAGCATGTACGGTATATAATTAAAGACCTAAAGAATGTACAGTATATAATTAAAGACCTAAAGAATGTACAGTATATAATTAAAGACCTAAAGAATGTTCAGTATACAATTAAAGACCTAAAGAATGTACAGGTTATATATATTGTATGGTGAAAAAACAAACTTCCCAACGTAATTATTCTCTCCTGGAAACCTTCTATTTAAGTGGTTTGTTTAACTTTCCATTATAACATTTCAACAATTCGATAGCTCTCGAAATTGCGATAATAACACAAAATTGGCCGTAAAATGGTTTTAAAATGAATAGGTCCATTTTATTAGTTCAAGGAAACTTAAACGGTAGATACTATTATATTAATTAACCTTTCAGTCAATTGTACGCGTAATTGGTGGAACAGTTATCTATAAAAGGGTTATTATTGGTTAATTGGTACTTCAAGGTCCAAATTCAAATGGTGTTACTGAAAAGAAGGACTTCACAAAGGCGGAGAAGAAGAAACCCTTTATGTAAGAGAGCGATAGCGCAATATTATTATGGTGCAAAAACTATAAATTCCACAAGTTTAGACATTTTCTAATATCCTGTGTTCACAAAAAAAAATATCCTTCTGGAAGAAATTTAATGTGAGCTATACCACAGTCTCACAGTCTACTGTCTCTTCCTACTCCTTCCGACCTTCCGAGATAGTAGTATCCTATATCCTGTAGTCCTTTTCCCAAATTCCATATTATATATCCATATCCTTTCCAGATAGGAAAGGTGTTTTGTGCAAGGAATATGATCCTTTTTCCGTGGGAACACGAAATGGAGAAATTTAGTCACTTTTGAACCTCATAAAATGGCGGCGTCGTGATTCGCCACCCGACACGTTTGCTTCCCCACGGGGGCGAAAAGTAGTCCATGGATAGTCACTTTGCTTGTAACAAGTTGAAAGAAATAGTCTCTGCCTAACCCAATTCTTCGCTAGTATAGTGGTCAGTATCCCCGCTGGTCACGGGAGATCGGGGTTCGATTCCCCGCCGGAGGACAAGGGAAAAAGGCGTGATTGTATGTATGTATTCCACAGTAGTCCAAGAAAACTCTCTGCATAATCTTGATTTTTGAACATCTTTGTCGCTGTTTGTTGGGTTCGAGCGCCATTTTGAAGCCTATGAACTTGTTTGCATGTCAAACTCATAAACCCGATCTCAAACTCATAAACTCGTATCTCCTGTCGTCAATTACTATGCGTTTCATGAAAATAAAGTCTGAGGAGGCTCAAGTAATCATGCCTTCAGTGACTTGCTTTCGATGCTTGTTTGGCCCAAATTGAGTTCTTTTGGACGAAGTCGTACAACGTTGTGTTTTATAACCAAAATGTAAATTAGAATATTATGAACAGGCTTAAATAATATGATTATCTATTCAACTAACTCTGTAAGACTTATACAACGATTCTCAATTACTATCTTCATGATTCATTTGATATTTTCTTCGTTCATAACTGCTAAAGAATTCTTAGCCTTCTTTGAATACTTTGTACCTTTTATATGCCTGTGTTTTATACACTATTTTAGCAACTTAGAACATGAAATTTCATTTAAAATACAAAATTTTAAGCAAACTATTCGCTTATTTCTTTCACTGCACAACATAGGTCCAGGATAGATTAACAAACACCGTTTCATAATTAAAATAAAACTTATGGGTTTCAAGTTATAGTTCCACTTTTGTACAACTTTAATAATTAATCATAGACATTCAAGAACGAAAACAAATAATGGCACATATCTCTAAAAACGTAGTCTTCCAAACAACTTTTATATTAAATACCCTTAAATACAAGTAAGTATTAACAAAACCTAAAGATATAATAGAAAGTTCGTTGTGAAAATGGCAGAAGCCGTAAAATGAAAATATAGGAACCATTTGTGCTACATGTTTTAAGTACTCCAGGTACTGACAATGGCCGGTAATAACGTTTTCTATACTATGACTGACGTAAATTGAGCAAAATATAGGTGACGATGTAACAATTTTAATGTCAGCAGTATCGTTAACAACAGAGCAGTAAAACTGCTCTGTCGTCAACGATGAACAAGGACTAAGTAAACGTATGGAGTAACCGGTACAATTAATTTTATTTTTGCTCCTGAGTATATCTGTATTCATCATCCACTGATTAAGGTCTATTATTAAAGATTTCATAGATCCCCGCTGAAATGTGAGGAGACGCCATAATTCCCGTTTGGTAGGAATGAGTGTCGGAAAAGCTTTTCCGACAAAACTTGTTTCGAGTGTGTCTGGCGGAGTCTGCTTCTCTCCAACATCCAATGTTGATTTTGGAACATTGAAATATGTATAGACTAATTTGCTATGTTACTTTTTCTCCGTAATTTAGCTTCTATAATAAATAATAATAATTAAGCGTAGCGCCGTCTCATGTGACTATGAGGTAGCCCAGTGTGGTTGCTACACTTTACATATAGCAAGTGTTTGGGACATTACAGTCGATGTTATCTTAAAATTAGAATTATACTAAACATTCCACGTAAGTTTTTTATCTATATTAATCTCTAAAACTTCACAATAGATATAACAATAAAAGAGAAAAGCTATAGTAACCGGAAAACGTAGGCAAGTATGCGCTTTCAGAACGCTAGTTTCCTACGACATTTTCGATACTTAAAATTTGTTATTGATAAATAGCAACTCTTTACACGGTGGCTATTGAAGCAAAGTTAGGTTATAATAAAGGTACGATTGCTCCCAATTTGACTCTTTACCATTAAAAATAATCTAGGTAAACATTAAAACTGAAAATAACTCATTACATCCTTACGAAGACTCGTTTAGGAAGCAAATTACAAACAGTCGTTTGTTTGTTCTTTTGGTATAAGTACAAGTAATTTGATTTTCAGTTACAATTCAGCGAGCTCCTATTTATTTATTACAGTGATATTTAGATTACGTATAAGAAAAAATATCTGCTCCATTTTTATTAGTATAGACAGATATTTGAAAACGGAGAATATTTTTATGCCATCTATTTTGCTATAACTCGTCACTGGATGGCGCTACATAGCCGTGGACAACAGCCAGTTATATATATTTATTATTATTCAAATTAATAAGTTTAAAAAAAATTATCTAGGTTTTAAGTTAAATTTTGTAAATCGTAAATACATAATATCATAGTCGTTATGAGAGCCAAAAATTTTAAAAGGTAAAATATAAATTATAACACAAAACTTGAAATCTTCGGCTTCTAATACTCCTTCAACGCTCTGATTTCCTATTGCGATTTTGCGTCAAGAGATTACATATGTACGAAGGCAGTCAGCGCATTAGCACACGAATGTAGTGTTTTACATAAATTTTCATCTACATCCAAATTAACTTCTCTTTGAAAATTTAAATAGTTTATGAAGTAAGATTAAAATATGGTCCGTTAGCATTAACTTTCTGGAATAGTTTATGTAAGTAATAGAATTTTAACAAAGCATGCCCTGCCAAGTCTTGTCTTAAATCTTGAGTTCTAATCCAAATCTCTGACCTTTCGAAATCTTTTATGTATTAATAATTAATTATTACTCCTTCTAAATAGTTTAAAAAAACATTTTGAAGAAGCTTGCATGCTTGTGAGATTATCTGAAAGGCATCTGAAGTCTGCTATCCTATATTAGGCAAGCGTGGTAGACCGTACCTACCTCTCATTCTGAGAAGAGGCCTATGCTCTTCAGTGGGAAAATGGATGGGTTGACAATGATTATATTGAATTATATAATTTTGCTGTGAGGTGCTGGTATAAATAATAACGAGCTGAGAGATGGTAAAATAATAAAGAACAAGAGCAAGATTCTACGACTCAGCCAATATCTGTGATACCTTCCAGCGCATAGTATTTCAGTGCTAAACATGGATTTGCTCCGGAAAAAGGAGGAATTCGCCGTATTCTGCACGCTTGGCAGACATCTTGCAGATAACAGTAGATGTTAGTTTATCCCGGTACCTCCCTCGGTTAAGTCTTACAGTATCCACGAAAATAGATGGACGCTATTATCAAGCCAGTGCCAAACAGTGAAAAACAAAGACACCTTAACTAAAAATAATTTCAAAAAAAAAAATACCCTGCAAAAATATACTGAAATACCATCGATAATGAACATATTTTAAAAGTTAAGAATGTAATGTTATGTTAAGTTAAGAAAGTAAAACTTTATATGAAATCCGGCATTTTTTTTATCTTCTGTATACTTTCTATCTTCGTCTACATATAAAAATGCTCCAACATGGTTACATGAAGCAAAGCTTTATTTCTGCATTTTTAAGTTTTAGAACGAGTTGCTGATTTTAGTTTTTCCTTATGTTTTCTATACGAGGATGATAACTAGAATACTAAAACCAAGCAGTAACAGTTTCCAAGGTGCTTAATAATGACAGGGTGTCGCGTCGCGCCGCCAGTGATAATGTCTAACGCAGGGATAGGAGATCAACGGAGCAGCCACGTGCGCAGCAGACAACGCTTCACATGAGACGCCTGCGCACTCCCTGCTGGGCGAGGTGCTCAGTAGAGAAACCAAACGAAGCAAAGTTAATACCGTTACAACAACGCCAGCATTGGCCAAGTAGTCGCGCCTCCCTTCTGTCCAATCTGTGCAATTAGGTCTTTCTTTTTATTTCAAGCTTCGATTGACTATCTCAATCACTTCCTCTGTTAGATTAGATTTTCTAACCCCATTTGTTTGCTGATTTTAATCAATTTGAATCGACTCCACACTGACAGACCCTTTAAGGTTTCATAGAGTTTTAACTGTTTCTGTACTGTCGAGAACTTTAGGGAATGGGTTACGTTGCAGTGATGAATATTCGATTTAGAATACCAAATGTTTTGAAATTCTGGCAGCGTGATTTTTTCCCGTGTAGAATAGAAATTTGTTTGCGTCTAGATTAAATTTTGATAGTCTTGACATTTAGTCTTGTGTTTTGTCTTGAATCCACTGTGACTATTTTTGTGATTATCAATTCTTCAGTCTTTGTCTATTCGTTCTTCGGTATATACACTTCATAATTGTGTGGGTGACCCCTTTTTTCATTTCATCAAGCTTACGCCTTTACTTTTTCAAACAATTTTCTTTAGTAAAACATACCTGTGGTTTGTTGTCCTTCATTCTTATTGAAACCTGTTATATTTGTTTTCTGTGTTCATTTTATTTTATAGTTGCTACCATGCTTCTGTGTATACATAAAGACATTTGAAATGTTTTATTCTAGGCATTTTAATAAAAGCTATACATTGACTGTTATAAGTTTCCTATTAACTTGTTTTAATTATTTAATTATATGTGTTGTATACATTACAGGTTTCATGTCATGAAAACAATTGTCTATTTATTTATCTTATTTACAAATATATATTTGCATATATAATTGTATATTTCAAAGACAAAATAATTAAGTTTTTTAACTATTATTGTTAACTTTTATTATATGTATAATAATGAGCAACCAAAGCAATTTCGTTAAAGCAGTCCACAAACAATTTCGTTAAATAATCCTCGATCCTAGATCTGATCCCTAACTTTGTCCCAATGACGGCTGTTTTATTTTAGACCGGCAGTGGCGCGTCAGCAGTCAGCTCCAACTCTGGTGTTTAGGTGTGTCGATGTTATCATTATTTGTGCCTGATACCATTTGAATCGAACCAGAATGTCTCTATCATACAAAGTTACAAAATCCATTGTTATTTCCGTCATCAATTTTAACAATCTTGTTTGATTCAAGTAGTAATGAAATTGGAGCGACCCTAAATTAACCTTGAGCATCCCCGAGAGACTCGCTTGTATAGTGGCGTGAATTGTTTTGTGTGCTTTATTGCTTTCCATTAATATATAATTTTGTTTTGAATAACATAAAAGCTAATATTAAATAGACAAACATCAATATGCTAATATTTTTTGATTCATAAAAAATTATCATATTAAAGGCTATAATATCTTAACGTTTCTTCTGTATAATATATTTTGATAATAGCCGAATTGGTCCTTGCTGATCTAAATTTTTATGGTGGTTAATCTCATAACTGAAAACTTGCAAAGTGATAAAATTGAATTTTTATCAAAGAAATTAAAACACAATAAAGATTTAAATTTCGGGAAATAAAGTATTGATAAAATTATTTTATGACTGGAACCATATTTAAATTCATCTATTATCATACACTATCATAAAATCCCATCGAAATACCAATGGAAGGCAATTTAACAACAAGAGAATTCTCCAGCACGTTGCATGCAGCATAATCTTCGAAAACTTCAAGCTAGTACTCAATATAGCATGCGCTGAGGTTTTGTCAAGAATCTCCTACTACACCTTTAATTCATTTAATTTGAAGTTTCTGCTCACCATCATCCAAACTCCAAAATATATTTAATATTTTCCGTTTCAGGAATTAGGATTTTAAGTTTCGCCTTATTGACTTGAATAGACTATTATTTCTTAATGTACGAAAGGTCAGAATAATAAAAGTATATTGTTTAACAAAGTTCCATATAGAAGATTGTTCGTGTGTTACATATTGAAATTATTAGAAGAACATTTAAGAATCTTTTTTCTGGAGCTTTGTACATTAAAGTTGATTTTCACAGTAACGTTTGTATTGCGGTAATACTGCAAAAACATCACTTTTCACTACGTCAATTTTAGAAATAGTACTATAATTCATATATTAATAACATAAATTACACATTTTTCTACTAACAAGATACCCAGTTTTCTTTCATAACAAAGCAACGTAGTCTTAGTGAACTAACATACAATGTAATGACATACTATGTGATTTCATTAGACAAATAACTTAGCATTACTTAGACAATTATAACTAGATTTTAAAGTTTGCTTAGAAATAGTTTAGTATGTTATTAAACATTGTTTTTTCATGAATTTTTGTGATGTTATTAAGACATTTATATTATAGGATGAAAAGGTAACATATGTTAATCTAATTTATAGTTTAAATCTAATATTTCAAGACACGTTAATGCAACTGAATAAAAAATATACTGTTGAAGCAACTAATAAAATAGATTAGAGAGATTGTTACTGCAGCTATCAATGTATAAATTAAAAGTACATTTTTATAAATCAAATGTACATCGTTCATTAGAAACTGCTTTGCAGCTTTTAATTGGACAACTGAACCGACAGATATTTAAAGCTGAATGAATGAATCATTGAATTGATAAAGCTTCGCGCTGTTATTATATCTATGATTTATCAGGTTAAAATTAATATAGCATTGGGTTGTGTGCAGGCGATTGGCTGATGAAGACGATGAATTATCTGAGGTCCAACCTGATGCTGTGCCACCTGAAGTCAGGGAGTGGCTGGCTTCGACATTCACGAGGCAACTGGCGACAGCAAAACGAAAGTCGGACGAGAAACCCAAGTTTCGATCAGTAGCCCACGCGATCAGGGCGGGCATCTTCGTGGACAGAATCTACAGAAGAGTGACAAATACTGCGCTGATGCAGTTCCCGCAAGATGTGATTCGAGTATTGAAGGTTGGTATTATTTATTTAAATATTATACACGATTGTATAAAGGCGGCGGACTTAATGCCTAGCACATACACTGTCACTTTTCATTTTGGTAGTGCTGAATTAACAAAGTGTATACTATGATAAAGACTAAATAATATAAAATTACTCTTTAATTTAAAACAGTTTCATAGTAAATGCCAAACATTTGAAAATAATTTTTAATATTAAATCGTTCAAGCACCTGCTTGCTCTTTGATAGCAACATTTTTTTTTACATTCAACTTTATATTATCTTCAATGTATCAACATACCGACAACATTGTTAAAATTATTATTAATATTATTCCACTATTTATTATATTAATATTTATTAATTTTATTCTTATCACTGATTGGTTCAATGGCTCATTTTTCTGTATCAATTCGTTCCAGAATGAATCTTATAAGGACAAATTTTCATCCTGAATTAGATATTTATCCAAATGTGTCTACAGTACTATATATTAGCTGTTTCCCGCAGCTTCGCTCGCATGGTTAGTTTGTTAATCTTTAGTTTTAATCACCTCTTTGTGATGTTCCCCCTTTCGGGGTAAAGTTACTAAGCTAATTAACATTCTGGAGGTAAAATTTTAAAAATGCTAATATACGTGTGCATTCATTTTGAACCAGAAATAAGTATATTAAAGTTCGTACTTCTTACTTTCAAAATGACGGACTTCCACACAACATTTCATCCTTCATTATACCCCCTTAATGGTGAAATTTCCAAAAATCCTTTCTTAGTGGATGCTTAGAACATAAAAGGCATCAACTGCCAAAATTTTAAGTTTGTAGCCCTAGCGACTTAGGCTCTGCGTTGATGAATCAGTCAGTCGGTTAGGACAAGTAATTATATATGTATGTGTTATATTATTCACTTAAATCATTGTCTTGGTTACGAATATTACTTTTTGTTTTTAGCTTCAAAAACAAGCTTTGAACAAAAACTAGTTTGATTTATATCTGTAGACATATCTCTAGACATATACATATGTATATTCTATAATTACATTTCACTTGAGAAGTTTATGTATTATAATAAATACCTGTGTATCTACCAACTTGAAACTCCATTAGTGATGTGAATATTTACAAGAGTCGTTAGAACGCGGAGTACTTCGATTATAAATATGCGACTTTAAGTTGAATTTGAATACGTGGTCATTAGTTTTAGTTCCTAAAATCATCAATAATGGTGGTACTATGCGTGTTTATAATAAAATAATATTATTATATATACATATAAGCGCATGCATGTATATGCATGCGCTTATATGTATATATAATAATATTATTTACAAAAAAAATAAATAAATAAAAATTAAATATTATACATAAAAGGAGACAAAAAGGATGACTTTTTTATTGTTTTTGTATGTATATGAACATATGTTCATATACATACAAAAACGTACTATACCTATATAATAATAATAATAGCATATCAACACAATAGCCCAGTCATCCTTTTTGTCTCCTTTTTGTATAATAGACCTGCACTGACCGGGGATTGTGCTCGCGTGCATTCATATAGTGCACACAGTGATAATCGTCGGACGGTGTCACATTACATATATTAAATTGTCAAAAGGGCCTCTACGTGTTGGCTTCGGCCCCATGCATGCCTTATAAAATTACGGGTCACTATTGGCCCGAGATTTATGTTGTTTGACATACATAATAATAATAGATTTAACACAGATTTAATATAATTTAAGTTTCATATACTATTACAATTAATAATAAATGAAGCAAGTACAAATGTTTAATTGTAATCAGAAACTATAATATTATTGAACTTATCTTGCCAGTAAAATATCGTGTTAATTTATTACAAAGAAGAAAATACAGTTATTAGTTATTCGAAGAAAAGCTTTTATGTATAACATATTTACGTTTCATACTTTGAGGAAAATTTGTTCTGGCTTATGGGTAGACGAGAACTTCTTCGAACCTTTTTATTCAATATACGTATCTCGCAACTACCGCATAAGCTTAAGAAAATGTATACGGTTGAAGTTAGGATATATTCTAGTTTATTAAATAAGGATTAAACTAGACCCTTAAACGCAGACCAATGAATTATGCAAACTGTGAATCCTTCAGATGTCCCATTAATACTTTACTATTGTGTAGGTACCAAGGGTTAATTAAATTATCCTGAGGCACAAATAAAAATTGTGTATGTCTCAGATTACAAAATTTGTAATCCGAGGTGTATGATCGTTCATTTTAATCAGGTCAAATCTGGTTTAAACGCTTCATTAGTTGCATAATACTAGCTGGTAATGTCTGATAGGCTAATTTTACACTTAACAGAGTCTTAATAAGGAAATTCAAATTGAGAATTTGGAATTTAAAACAAAATATTGGGCAAGCTAAGCCCATTCCCCACAAATATACTTATTTAGACAAATTCGTTATTTGACTTCCGGCTTAAAGTTTGATTAAATCACACTGTTTATGAAACTTCCATAGACACTCTCTCTTAAAACATACCTATTTTTAAGTTCTCAAAAATATTCAAATATCACTTAAAAACATCGAATGCAAGTAGAGTTCGTTGCTTAAAATTGCTCAATGATTTTTTTAACTATATCTACACTATATTAAATGTTAAATGTCCTTACATTAAAGATATAACAAAAAATTAACTCATATCAAATAATTAACGACTTCTGAAACCGAAACCATCTTTTATTTTCTTCACGTTTGTTTATTTGTTTATTCGAGGTTCAAGTTATATACTACAGCATGTTTCATTAACACTGGTCAAATAGAACTCCTGAGGGTACAACCTGATCTTCATTTCAATAGCTGCCATTATGGTACGAGAGCTCAAGTAAAAAAAGTTTTTTGATATTTAAATACATATTTCGGGATTTTAAACATAGCGTGAAAATTGACATTCACGCGGGCGGAACAGCGGGTGAAAGCTGGTACACTAATAATAATACTTTACGTACATAACTGTTCAGAATAATTTAATACTCCACATTCAGCGCTTAAGTTACGGCGGCTGGTTCCAATTTCGTATTGAATTTAGCTTTTGTTTCTTCGACTTCACGTCGAGAGAGAGAGGCTTTCAATTTCCCACCTTTGTTTAAATACGACGATAGCAAAACTAAGCCTTGAACCAAACTACTCGCAGCCATTTGAAACTCCCTAAGGGTTTAGTTTCAATCGTGATGTGACTGGCAGAATATAACATAATCATCATCAGACCGTAGAAGGCCACTACTGGACATTGGCCTTCTCCTCTAAAATGTAGTAGATAAACAAACAAATACTTTTTTTATATTTTGCACGACTCATAGTGCGAAATATTAGGGAGTGCTTTGCGATCGGAAAATTTTTTGGGCCTCATTTCGGCAACTATTTTAACTGATATTTCTTTGTTAGTTTACGAAAATAAGATAATTTGCATACCATTTTATAGATAATTTAATGTAGATTAATTATACAATTTCCAAAAACTGATTTAATGCTGCGGATGCGAAAAAATTATTAAAATATACTGACACAAAATACGATAACTTGAGAAAAAACCTGTTAAGTTTTTTTTAATCCATCTTACCATAATGAAGAACTGTATTGAAAATAGATATCTAACTTTGTGTCATTTAATTTATTAATAAAAAACTAAGTAATGAGTTTTGCAACAATTATATGTACTACTAGCGAAAGCTTCTGTTTTTCATGCCAAGTATACAAAATGTATTTGAAATGAGAAAGATCTAAGGGTTGGGAACAATTACAATGAATATATAGTTCATGTGAACCTCGTGTTTCGTAACTCATTCAATCGTTATATTTTTCACAATAGCTACTGCTCAAGTGAACTGGAATTAAATGATCATTATGACACGTGCACTTTTGGATTTTCCATACTTTTTTATTTTTATAAATAAGTACTAGACACACTAAACGCGATTAAAAAAATATATATAAAAAAACTCCTAACGCGAGACTGACGAGAGAGTGTGAGGCATGTAGTATAATAGCTATTGCAAACTGGGTTATTCCGGTTTTAGTCACTATGTATTCAAATATTACTACAAACACAAATACGTCTCCAAATTGATTCATCTGTAATCAGTGTAACGGACGTAAACATATAGAATGAGACTCTGAAATAGCTTTTCTTTCAGACCCTGGATGAATGGTCATTTGATGTATTCGCACTTCACGAGTCCGCCGGAGGCATGCCAGTCAAATACCTCGGCTACGAACTCCTGAACAGATATGGAATGATACACAAATTTAAGGTATGTTCTTATATTTTTAAATAATTGATCAATTTATTAGAGTAGATTAGACTTTAGTTGTTGCTGAAGTTATATAATATCCATGAGTAAAAAATTAAATCTTGTTTTGCCTGATGTTTTAAAGACAGATTACTGCTACCAAGTTTCCACTTTGCTGGGTTTTCAATATTCTCAGCAATGAATTCATCTGCTTCGATATTTTGTTTTACGATATCCAACCATCGATCGGTTCTTAGGATGTCCGAAAAAAAAACAGCAATGTCACATCTTCTATTAGCATAGTCTCTCGACCAGTTTATCATTATTATCAACTTTAATCATCCCAAGATTATTTGTCAGTAACGTCATATCCTTAACAGAGCAATTACATTCTAGCTCCTCTCGTCTTGTCAATAGAGTCATGATGATAGAACTACACCAAAAATGTTTGATCCTAGCATTATCTTAACTAAGTAGTTAGAGATATGTTTAGGTTATTCTTGATCTTGATTTTGCGAGAGATATGCTTATAGAGCGAATTTCGATGGTCAACTTTATACATGATGTGTAAAACGGACTTAATACTGGCTTTTCTGTCCATCTACCTTTGAGTAACGTTGAGGTAATGAAATAGATAAATAAAAAAACTAACAAAATATCAATAAACCAAATAATTTAAGTTAAAACATAGATACACATATATGAAGGATTTATATAACACATTTAAATAGTAAATACATAAAAATAACAAAATTTCCACCAATTCCTAGAATAAAGATCACAATCTTTTACCCTACTAGCTTCATGAGTAATGCACATCTTGACTTCGGTGGGAAACGTATTCCAAGTGTAGACGGATAGAACAAGGGAAACCAGTTAACGAAACCAAAAATGTAGCTGAGAATTGGTGGAAAGCACTTTTTAAGTGAGAGAGGAATTTATTGGTAATATAACGAGTTATCTCCAAGTTCTGGTGACAGTTCATTTGGTAGCTTCTTGCGCTCCTATATTCCGTCAGCTAAATACGTCATTCCCGTGAGTCCGTAAGTCAGGACTCACTGTTTTATGTGTCTCTTCCGGAATACAGAAATGGCATCGTGTTTGTCCGAAATTCGAAGCCTAGACCAACAGATTGAAAGATGACACTTTATCCATTACACGACTATTATTCTCTGAAATATGTATGAAACAGCATTATCTAATTTTAATGAAAAAATGCCACACTATTGGTGTCAATTCTGATGTAACATAAACTAAATTCTCCCTATCTTTTTCTAATGCCAAACACCAAAAAGAGATAGTAAACATTTTTAGCGAATTCCAACCTACATTACTGTTTAACAGTACAAAAAATGTTGCGTTTTTGCGTATCTTTAGTAGGTATATTCCACGGTCACATCAAAATTCCTTAATTTTGACGTGTCTAAAAACTGACAGCGTTAAAATTGTAGCTATCTCGTTTTGGTGTTTGACATTAGAGAAAGATAGAGAGAGACTAAATTTAGTTAAGTTGTGTTACAACAGAATTACACCATTATCAAGTTTTATTTTGAATTTCAAATTCGCTTTTATACAAGTATTATTATTAGAAATTAACTTTTCATTAATAAATATACATACAATTTCATTCAAATTTCAAATTCATTTACTTAATCTAATATATCATATACATCATGAGTGATCACTCAAAACCATATAAAAAAGATTGTTATGTAAAGATCTTTATTTCTTGATGTTATCATCTGCATCGGAGTAATGGCGGTGTCATGTACCTATCTACGAACTGACAGATGCGACCTTTTAACTGATATATAATACGGCGATTATACAATCCCTCCGCTCACTCCAAGGAAATGCGAACACGCCGGGAAAGCGAGGGTGACACCCCAATAATTATTTAATAAATAACTTTTTAATAACTTTGGATTTTGTGTGATGACTTTACAAAATGTTACTCTTATTCCTTGCAGTGTTTTATTACTGACTAGCTTTGCCCACGGCTCCGCCCGCGTGAATGCTGGTTTTCCACTACATGAAAAATCCCGACACAATCATCATATATTTATTAGACCACTTTTACTTGACCTCTGGTACCTTAACGGTGGCTACTAAAACAGTGATCAAGCTGTATCTTCAGTTCTATGGAACCGATTTTGATGAAACATGCCGCAGTATTTAAGTCGGATTCGTACCTGTAAGACTGTAAGAGTTTGACCAAAATCTAACCATTGGTTTTTGCGTGAAGCCCGAACAAACAAACTAACAAACATCGATAGATTTGGCTTCAGAAGCTCTTAATTAATCGATCTGAGTAGTTCGTTTTTAAATATCTTTGATTTTTGAACATTTAACAATTTAATAATAGTATAATATAGATACATATAATACTATGTATGTTTTCTTACTTTCTTTCTTTCTCTCTCTCTCTCTCTCTCTGTGTCTTCCTTTATTTCTTTCTTTTTTCTTTCTTACGGTCTTACTTTCTGTAAATTTATATATCAAACCACCATGAACGACAAAATTTCTTTTTCATCTTCTTTTTTTCATAATGGCGATCGGCTGCAAATTTGCGCCATTTCTGCCAGTGTCGAGAGTATGTATTTTTGAAGTTATATAATATTCCTTAAGTTAACAATAAAATATCGGTGTATCATATTTTATTGCTTCTTGGGAGTTTTGAAGTCAATCCGTCGCAAATATTGACGATTAATACACAAAACAACAGCAAATTTATATATTGAACATCACAATAAACTAATATAAAACATTAAAATAAAATTTCAATTGATGCTTCACTCATATTGCCGCCAAAACTCAACGACAAAATTTGATGTACGCAGACTGTCATAAAAAAGTGGCACGCACTGAAAGATAGATTTTGATTTGTCCTCCCGACTATTGTATTTAAAAAAATCTATATTGTCTACTGTGTTTACGCTATTTTATTAAAAAAATATCAACGTGATGAATTATAAAAGATAATACAAATTTATTTCTTGATTTCACTAGCTTCACTCGCTGTACTTTATGATGATAATGATTTATAGTTATAATGGTCTTTATTATAGCTATATATAGTCATTCTTATTCACTGTAAAATTTCAAAATATTTTTTTCAGCTATTTAGCTGTCAAAAGGTAACTAATAGATACATAGATTTTTACACTTATTTTACACTTAGTGTAAATTGTAGTAATTTTAGTCCATCTAAAAATCAATGTTCTATCTAAAACCTTCTAAATTCTTTAAATGTGACATTTTTTAAAAAACAATTTTATCACTCACAGAGATAGATAAAGGTTAAAAAGCAATATCTGATACTTGTATTAAAGAGAAGATAGTCCATTCGACCACTCAATCATCCCTGAAATTGAACAAATGGAAAGCCCTTTCGATGAGCTGAATTACATTTCGTTTTGTTCATTTTGTGGGACATTATTATTTTATGTTGTCGGTTTTTTCCATCCAAATAAAAGTTTATCTTTTTGCTTGGGTACCAATTTGATTAAGGCGGCGTTTTACTCCAAATCACTGAAAGAAATATAGTTTTTAAAATTTATAAATGAAATTCTTCTTCTTATTATTCTTCTTGGCGTTATTAATCCCGGCTTACATTGCCAGAGTCCGTCTTCCTACTAAGTTTCCTCCACTTTGCTCGATCTTTGACATCCTCAATCGTAAATCCACTAACTTCCATGTCTTTGACCTCAACATCTAGCCAGCGCTTCTTAGAGCGGCCCCGAGATTGATCTCCAAGGACAGCCATATCGAGACATCTCCTACTGACGTACTCTCTGGGGCGGCGCTTTACGTGACCGAACCATCTCAGACGACTCTCCTGCAGCTATCTGCCACGTCACGAACGCCGATTTACCAAATGTACAAAATTTATAGATTACTGTATTCAATTTATAAGTACTACATAGGATTACTTTGTAACAATTTAGATAAGTCGAATATAGAATTGTATCTGTCTGATTACAAATGTAATTGGTAACTATCTTGCTATGCGCTAATGCTTACAGCAATGCCAAAGCATTGCTGTAAGCATAGCAGGAAACTGTTAAATAAATAAATAAATGTCATGCGAATAGAAACACGAAGGACGACAAGGATCTATTCGCTGGTTTTTGCGTGAAGCTCGAACAAACAAACAAATATCGACGGATTTGGTTTCAGAAGCTCTTATTTAGTCGATCTGACTAGTTTGTTTTTAAATATCTTTGATTTTTGAAAATTCCACATTTACCAATTTTATAATAGTATAGAGGTAAAAAAGTAATAATAATCAAAAAGTCACAATGAAAGTTTTAATAGACTCCAGAAGATAATTTATAAACTTTTATATTACGCCCCGTTTGATATTCCCAACAAGTGCGTGTTCTTTTGCGGGCCAAGAATTTCGATTTTTGTGACATTATAACTTGAAGAAGAAGCTTGTTAGTTTATTTTAGAAATGTAATCAGATATTTAGCAAAATACATTTTTGCAATTTTACAATCAAATATAATTAATCTAGATATTTTTTTATTTAGATTTGTTTTTAATTTCATTTTGCCAAACTAGCCGCTGTGTCTGTGCTTATCAACAAAAAGGTGATGATTCATAAACTAAGAAAACATTTAAAATATATCATAATTGTTTCTTCTTAAATTAAAGTACCTAGTCACTAAGAAAATACCATATGCACATAACTATCGCAGCAATAGAATACTTTTATTGCACTTCAATTTAACACTTTAGTAAAGTTAATACAAACATACATCGGGCAGCTATCCTATAAGGGTAGGCAGAGACCATAGTTAAATATTTATGACATCAATACTCTCCATCCAAAGGTTGTCTGGAAGAGATCGCTTTTAGCGATAAGGCCGCCCACTATAACACTTCGTATTTGTCTTTTTTTTGTGTTTTTAATTGTTTTTGGTGTGTCAATAAAGAGTTATCTATCCATCTATCTATCTATAGTTCTCCACATACTACGACCCTGACACACCTCTGTCACCTCATACATCTTTTCATACATTTTCGTCGATTAACGGTGCTATGAACTTGACCTTTTTAACCCGTTCGTGATATGATCGAGGTAGGTTTTCCCTAAGCGGCCTCTTCCGATAGTTGCACTCACATTTTACTCGGTAAGGTTGCGTCTATTAATCACGCGAGGTTCGAAAGTGGGGGAGACAAAATCACTTAATGTCACACGGGGGGAGGGGTAGTGGTGATCTCTATTTATTTTTTGTGGAGCACGCGATTTCTAAACCAAAAAATGGCGCTTGATTTTAAAATAGTATGTACCAAAAAATACATGTGACTTTGAGTAGGTGAGGAGGGAAGGTTAGTCTAAAACCTCACCACGTATCACCAGAAAAAGTTTCTTAAAAAAACAGCACGTGATTAATGGACACCCCCTAAAGTGTAAAAGTACAGTGCACTATTACGGTCCATCTTCCCACTTAATCTAATCCACTTTGCCCAATCTTAAACATGTTCAGTGGCTAATATTCGTGATTCGTTCAAGAAGAATGTTCGAGGGACTCCTTTTGCGTGTATTAGCAGAATCATCGTGATCTTATTTTCCTTTTTTTTAACATCATATTAGTTTATTATCATACATATATTAGCTTTTTATATTCCTATATATGTATTAGTACGTAATAAACAATTTGTTCTCTCATCTCCTCTCATAGGTATTTTCTTTTCATCTGTGAATGCACCTCCTTTTCTCTTTATCTCTGCTCTACCCTAAGGTTGACTGGTAGAAAATGCCTAAGCCATTAAGTCCGCCTTTACATGTTTTATGTATGATGTGTAAATAAATAAATAACCCATTAGCTTTCATATCTTGGCCAACTAAGCAGCGTTTTTAGGGTGACCACAAGTTGTCTTATACTATAGAGAGACATGTCCGGAAGGTACTTTAAACATGTTCAGCCCGCATCAACTTTACTTTTGAATGGTCATGCGCAAACCATGATGGGGCATATGCGTTTAGTGTTATGCCCTTAAAATCAATGCAAAGTACGCTCTCAAAAAAAGTACCATGTCGAGGTATTACGTGCACTCACGCCGGCATCCCATGAGGGTAGACAAAGACCACAGTTCGCCACATCCGCGACCCTGACACACCTCTCTCGCCTCACCCACATTCATACATATTTTCATATACTTTCGTCACATGGGAGTACTATGAACTTGACCGTTTAAAAAAAAAATGTTGATTTAATCAAAGTATAATAGCTAAGGTAGGTGTTCTCTCATCATTATCATCTCCAATCCATATTCGTCCTCTTTACCGAGGTACGAACTTCCCCTTATAAAGAGGGAACTAGGCCGTAGTCTAATCACGCTGGTCTGGTGCGGGTATATTCGTCCCCCTTACAGGTACGGACTTCCCCTTATAAAGAGGGCACTATGCCGTAGTCTAATCACGCTGGTCAGGTGCGGGTGATGGACTTCACACACCCATGCGGACATGCAAGTTTCCTCACGAAGTTTCCCTACTCTGTTGAGTACATTGGTGTCTACAATGTAGACCATATATAAGTTTGAAATAACCCAGTGGAATGGGAACGGGATCGAAACCGCGACCTATTCGATCGCGAATCGTGCTTAGCAACACTTAACCTCCGATGCACTTATAGATATATTTTAGAAGTTTATAACATACAGTTAATATTATGCTGTTTTTATTTTCAGGTACCTCCAACTATCCTGGAGAACTTTCTCGGCAAGATAGAAGAGGGTTACTGTAAATTTCACAATCCTTACCACAATAATCTGCACGCGGCTGACGTCGCTCAAACAGTGCACTATATGCTGTGCCAGACGGGACTCATGGTAATTCATTCACCACTTTTTAACACGCTTTTATTGGCTTCACCTCTATATATGTAACAGAATCTTTGAATTCANGGTACATCCAGTGTTTACCACCCACGCGCGACAATAGCAAGGACAATGGACCGCGCATCACAATACAATAATTTAATAATTTTGTTTTATAATAAAAAAAATGTTTAATAATAAATAATTTAATCATNATTTTTTTCCCACTTTAAAAGGTCAAATTAATTCGAAATTTTGCTCACTTCTCAAGGACCGATGATAATACAATAATTTAATAATTTTGTTTTATAATAAAAAAAATGTTTAATAATAAATAATTTAATCA
>WUAW01038466.1:24117-39236 GCA_017165845.1 Thaumetopoea pityocampa | reverse complement strand
TATATATATATATATTGCCATAAAATATATATTTTTGCAACTTCGATTTTATTATAATATTATACATACCGACTAGGTGGACCGATGACGTAATGAAGGTCTTGAGCAATCGGTGGATGCAGGCGGTTCATAGCCGCGTGTGGCGATCATTAGAGGAGGCCTGTATCCAGCAGTGGACGTCTGTGGAATGATATGATGATTATGATGATTGATATCTTCCATCATCCCCCGTCCATATTCGTCCTCAATACAGAGGCACGGACCTCCCCTCTTCAGGAGGGGGATTAGGCCGTAGTCTACCGCGCTGACCTAGTGCAGGTTGACAGACTTCAGATACCCATGCGGGCATGCAGGTTTCCTCACAAAATTTTCCTTCTCCGTTGAGTACATTGCTGTCTACAATGTAGACCGTACATGAATTAGAAATAACTCAGTGTTACCGGACCCGGATCAAACCCATGATCTTTTGATAGCAAGTCGGGTCCAGCACCACTAGACTACAAATGTACTTAATTATACATACATAGATTTAAAAAAAGTTTAATTTGTTCTTACGTCACGAGGCAGCCTACCGGCATGATGTTTTTCATTGACATCTATCTATGTTCTACCTATACTATTATAAAATTGTTTGTATACTTTGTTTACATCTTGTTTGGATCTTGTATTGTTAACTTTGTTTGTTGTGCTTGGCCTGAATAATTATGATTCTTTATTTATTTAATTCTTATTGCATAAATGTTTACGATTTCAGCAATAAATTGAAAAATCGTAGAAATTACGGCCAAAATTTAAATTATTATATAAAACAGTTACCTAATAACCGTCGAATATGTAGTCCAAACAGATGGAGCCACCGGAAATAGTTATTAATAAATGAAAACGATAATATTTGCATTATAAACTGCCGTAATACAGTCAGCACTGCGCTGAGTGACGGGCGTTATGCTGTCACTTAGAAGTGCTTAAGTGGTTTGTTTTTATAATCGTTTACGCGTGTTGTTTATATTCCATTTTGTGACATAATAATTAAATTATATTCTATTTAAAAACAATGTACTGAAATATATATAAAACAACTAAATTTAATAAAAATCTTTAGATTAAACAGTACACGGTACTTTCTGCTATATTAAATCTTAAATCTTAGTAGATTTAATATAGCAGAAATCTTAGTGTATTAATATAGCAAAAATCCACATCAGCATTGACTACATGATGATCTTGAAGAATATGATATATCCTGTATTCATCATTATATAATATTTGTATCTATATCAAAAAAAAAGAAAGACAAACATCGATTTTGAAATCAAATCCAAGATCATTCAACCACTTAGTACTGAGCCATTCTAAAAACGCGCTACCTACGTTTAGTTCTTGAAAAATACTTTTTTAAATAGTCGGCTTAAAAATCTTGCCTATACTTGCTTACAACTTGTGGAATTTTTTTTTCTATAACAAATAGTGTGAATTATTTTTTAACATATCGACGGAAGAAAGCGGAATTGTCGTAACTTGAAAAACCCAACTTTACAGCAGAGCCAAAAAAACTATTTCAAAAATTCATAACTCATAGAGATAGAAAGTTGAAAATTGGTTGTATTTATATTAATCTAAAGCCTATCTGATACCTTTGTCTAAATTGTCGTAATGTTTGTGTATCATTGATTTGTCTCAAGAATATGGTAAAAATTGATTTAGCCCATAATGCAAATTACGACATATCCGCATTCTCCTGTCGATATATCGTTGGAATTATTTATCATCACCCCTAATCCATATTCATCCAGAATCCATATGCATCCCCACTCTAGTGTCACAGACCTCTCACCACTAGGCCGTAACACGATTAGGCCGTAGTCTACAACGCTGGTCTAGTGCGGTTTGGTAAATTTCACACATCCATGCGGGCGTGCAGGTTTCCTCACTAATAGGAGTAATCACTATAAAAACTTCTCGAATTTTAAATGAAGTGTGGTAACAGAACTAATAAATGTACTGCGCTAATGGTGGATATATAAATAAATTTCAGATCATCCTGTATTCGGTAAACATAATATTATTGTTTACTCAATTGTTTGTGTTCGTCACCTGAATGCGGAATGCTGCGTACTGTTCGCGCGGCCGTCAGTACACCAAACAATATTGATCCAAGCGCTTCGTTTTTTCTATAAAAGTAGAAAATGTGTAGTATTTTGTGCGAGCGGTAGGATGTGAGTGTCACAATGCCAGGGGGAGGGAATTTGGTGAGAAACGAGCGGTACAGGAAGGGCCCGCAGACACCGAGGTCCGCGCATGCTCGATACTATTACACGAGGTCGCTGGTTCTCGACTCTCCAGTTAAAAAAAGATGTTACACACCAAGGACTAGGTTAGAATATTTTGAAGGAATTCACTTAAATAGTATATGTAGTATAATTTTATTGATAACATTCTAAACTCACAACAAATCTGTTTTAGTATTTATATCACAGATATTTCACAGACATTGAATCGCAATCTGAATGTTGCACAGATTCAGACTACTGCCATAATTATACAATCGGAATGTATGAAAATATCATTGAAAAACTAAAACAGAACTCAGCTGATCGATTTCTACCTTTATCTTTATCTTTTCTAAGGAAATAGTCAATTTAACTATTTTGTCTATGTACAGCATGAGAAAAAAAAATTAAAATCAATCAGTTACTCTCCGTCAGTTGTCCGTTAAACTCCAAATTTTTTTAAGGCCTAAATCGTGCATACTTTCTAAAGACGCAAGTGTTCAAACTGCGTATATTTATTACACCACAACTTTTAAACGCCTGAACAGATTTAGATGCGTGCCGTATCATTAAAATACGTGCAGAAATGGTCAATTTTTCTTTTAATTAAAAATTTACATGGTATGGTTATATAAAAACCAAAGCAGTTGCCCCATGTTACCTGCATACACGATACGACTGATCTTTATCCTCTTTTATTTACATCAGAGTCGTTAACGGTAATGTCATTTTCGGCATCGATATCGTTATCGGTGACGATGTCAGTACAGTGACGGCATAGATAGAGTTCAAAATAATTTACTAAAATATGTATGAGAATACCTGCCCGCTGATAACACATCGGTATCACAATTATGTCGTCAACGGCCAGTATGAAAAACTTCTATAATTTATGTATGTTCTGTTGCAAATACAGACATAAATTAAAAGAAAAAAGCAACATTTATTATTATGATTTTTCATTAAAATATTTATCATATCTTACAATCATATAATATTTGTTACAGTTATTATTTCTTCCAATTTATCCACCAACCGAATTATACTCCCGTCGCATCCAACGTTGTCAGATGTATAAATAGCACAGAAATTTTAATTTTTTATTTGATATATTTTAATTGAAAATTATTATTGGTACTGAAATTGGAATACTTTCTTAAAAATCCTTCATTAAACGAGACAAGAAATCTCTTTAAAGATTTTATGATAATACAACACTAGCTTTGAAATATGTAATAATAAAATACCTTCTCATAAATTACATAAATGTTATTAAATATAATTGCACATTATGTTGTTTTGAGTCACGCCACAAACAATTGCAACATCGTAAAAGACGCC
The DNA here is from genome assembly GCA_017165845.1 of Thaumetopoea pityocampa. Classification (NCBI taxonomy): domain Eukaryota; kingdom Metazoa; phylum Arthropoda; class Insecta; order Lepidoptera; family Notodontidae; genus Thaumetopoea; species Thaumetopoea pityocampa. The sequence continues at coordinate 35,625 of WUAW01038466.1, read as the reverse complement.
AACAGCAGACCTATTGTAAAGGTTAAATTGCACCGCAAAGCATAATTCGAGTATATCAAACCATCATCATTATTTAAATATCACAATATTATACTTTTAATAATGACTTCATATCTGATTTACCCAAATCTATCTATACTATTATAAAATTGTTAAATATCAAATTTTCTAATATCAAAGATATTTAAAAACAAACTACTCAGATCGATTAACTAAGGGCTTCTGAAACCAAATCCGTCGATGTTTATGTTTGTTTGTTTCTTCGAGCTTCATGCAAAAACTGGCGAGAAAATTTTGGTCAAACTCTTAAAGATACTAATCCAACTTAAATACTGCGGCATGTTTCACCAATTACGGCCCAGTAGAATTAAAGATACAGATAAGATACAGATTCCTGTTTTAGTAGCTGATGTTATGGCACAAGAGCTCAAATAGAAGCGGCTGTCGGGCTTTTTATATAAATCTATGTGTGTTTTGGGATTTCTCATGCACTGGAAAACCGACATTCACGCGGGCGGAGCCGCGGGCAAAAGCTAGTAATAAATAATCAACATGGAGTGCCGCGGAGTACCTTCGGAAGCCATTTTATATATTTTTCGCTTACAATAGCCAACTGTCAATCTTTGTTTAAATTACTAAGATATTTATATATTAATATGCCACCTGGGTTCTGCATGGCGATATAAAATCACAGCAATTGCTCTATTTGCCCGCATTCTCTTGCATTGCATTCATAATTCAATGAAACACAACCTTTAACCGTATTCTGTAGAACAAATGCCTTCCTGTGATTATAGTAGAATTAAAATTACTGCAGCAGTGGGGGTCAGAAGAAAATGTTTTATTTATTTTAGTACGTAAATACTGTATCGTTTACTGCATTATTTTTACAGTAATGTGTTTGTAACGAAAATGTGTAATGGGAATATCATCCGGCCAGGTGTTATGTATGACGGGACCTGCCACCAGCACAGATTGATGTCGGGACATTGTAAATAATGCTATGTGGCTATTAATTTTCTTCACTGTGATTCAGCTTTTTATGATAATATCAACATTCAAGAATAGCGCCATCTATTGAAGATTTATGGTACTATGTAGGTACGAAGTAGTTCAATAAATGCACGTAAACTTTTTGAAAATCGATTGAAGTCTGTTAGCTACTGTATATGCCACACAGAAATATTTTTTGATATGGTTGTCTGGGCTCTATAGGTGGACGCACTTAAAATACACTGACTGAACAAGTTAACGCGAAATTTGGAAACCACTGCTAAACTGAGGATATCAAAGATAAGATAATCAATCGTGTTGCATATACCCTAACAATTCTGAATTCATGTCTTCATGTCCTGAAGTGGGACAGTAGATGGATCTGTGAACGAACCCTGATAACAGCTGCCTTGATCAATAATGACAGGCATAAAAAATATATAAAAAGATATATATTAACTTCATGTGATTAGGAAAATGTTTAAAACATGCATTTATTAAAACAACAGACAGACGTACTTGCAGCGGTGTAATACAATATGCAGTAAGAGGTGGCTCGCCTCGGCGATGCCTGGTATTGGGATTAAGGACAAACTGGGTGTTCACCGCAATAATAAATTTGTTATCTTAATTCAATGTTATATAAATGAACTTTTTAACTAAGTATAGATCCAAAAGTAGAAATAGGGAAAAGGCTCAAACGAGTCTTGCAGCTGATCCCAATAAAAAATAATACTGCATATGTGTCAATTAAGTTTAATAAAAAAACTATTTTCCTAGCCACAAAAAGCTTGACAATCTCCAAAAAAAAATATACTCTATATTTTTATGCTATTCTGCTATTATTATGTTATTATGTTGTTATTATGTTATTATTATGTATGTTATATTATGTTGTTATATTATGTTGTTATTATGTATGTTATATTATGTTGTTATTATGTATGGTATTATGTTGCTTATCTAGAAAATAATGTTAAATAGCAAACGTCAAAAAGGACCCATTTTTAACAAAATACTATTTTATTTTTCTTATATTTATTAAGCTTTAATTGATTGTTCAAAATTAAGCCCAGTTTTAGTTTTTTACCAAAATCGGCCTCTAGTCCTTTCAGCACTTCTCGCTATTTCCAATACTTTCGTATTTCCATGACCAGTTGAAAAATTCAACGAAATGTAAAATTAAAACTTTAGAAACTGTACTGTAAATACTTAGACCTGTCTTGGCTTTATCACACAAATTATAATTTGTGTGATAAAGCTAAGACATTCTGTTATAACAGAAATACTTTTTTACAATTAGAAAGTGAAACTTCACAGATTTATTACACAACCGTCAACATATTCTTAAATACACCATATATAAAAAAGAACAATATATTTCTTTTATGTGCTGACAAATACTAAACAAAAAACTAATTGCACATGTTCAAACCTCCGTAAGACCTATGAAGGTACCTTATGATCTTAATAATAACATATTGTTCTAACGCCCACCTACATGTCAGACTCTAGCATATTGTTGCTTATTTTCGTCCGTATTTACGGGTAAATCCAACCAGTAAACAACACCATATTAATTGTATGAAAGTAAACGAAAAGCGAATGGAAGGCTATCAATTTCCTTGTAAAAAGACATACGTAGCTTATACGCAAATAAATAAAAATGCATTAAACGAGTCTGGTCGTTTATAAGAGACTGCAACATCGTTCGACAATTAATGTTCCACGTCAACTCAAACTCAATCAATTAACAATGTTACACAAATATTACTAAACGACTGTCGTTTGTTTGCAGATGTCAGTCCGCTCCGAAAGTGATGGATAGCCACAGCAGATCGGCGTCGCCGCGCGAACCGATGCGGCCGCAGCACAGACCACCCTCGCCCCCGTCGTCACCTGGTTTCGACAACAAAGCCTACCAACACGACGAATCAGACCCAAACCATAACGATTCCTTCACGTCTAACGGTCCACAAAATGGACACAGCAAAGAACCGAACGGGGTCGACACGAAAACTCTTGAGGCGGTTAATTTAGAATTGATTAACTTGACCCCCAAAAATGGAAGTGCGAAACAGAAGAAGGATGTTGAAGTCGATATGAACGCGGCTAACCCTTACGACGAGTACTTCGTGCCGGTTAATGAGCACAGAAAATATATGAGGTTGGTGGTTTAGTTATTAAATTAGTAGATTTATCGTAGCGGTATCTCCTATTTTATATAATCGATTTTCGATTATGCTAGCCAAAAAATTCCGTTGCCTTAAAAACGTACAAAAAATCGTCTATGTCATAGAAAAACTCAAACCGATTTAACAAATTCTAAATTTAATTTAATCTTGTGAATTAATCCGTTACTTGAATGATCGAATAAATTCTATTCAAACGTTACTATTGATCATGAAATTAATTCATTACTACAAGCGAAATACCTAGTTCAACAGCTTGGAATTACCTAACTGACAATATTTTTAACTGTAACGTTTCATAACTAACGAATGATGTTACAATAATCTTGCAATAATGTTCAAACGGTTGTTTTTTTTTTAATAATTCATTCTTTAATTCAATATAGAACCAATTTTGGGTAGGTATTCAAATTCCTTGCCCTACATTCTACCTAATAAAAAAATTACAATTGCCCACCCACGTGATTTCGCCCGCTAAGTACATTGTTTAATTTCAAATTAAAGTGAACCATATCAAACTAAAAGCAATAAACAGTGTAATCGTACAGGTGTATTCGATTATCAGTATCGAGTACGAGATGAGATTTTATCGATTCAGTACCGTTTCGACACCGGTACACGGACTCGAATTGAGTCGGTGTTTGACCCGTACGAACGGCACGTACAATTGACAGTAATGAAACAGATATTCGTACAAAATCATTCAACTAGTTCAAGTACAAAATTCCTTTTATCAAGAAAACCTGTGTTTTCTTGATTGAATTGGAAAAAGGAATTGGATTTAGAAAATTTCAACTTGCTTTAACTACTTGGTACTAAGCCAGTGATTAAGATTACAAAATTTTAACTAGGATTATATATTTCTTTGAAATTTATTATGTATATTAGAATAAAACAGAACAAATATTCAATGGAAAACAACGATAATTTAAAATAATGCAATTTTAAAAAGATAATAATTAAAAACGATTATGGCGTCATCCGATAATCTTCCGGGTGGTTCGAGAATCGATTAATTCTCTCGTGGCATGGATCAAGTAAACACTGTTTATGCTTTCGTTAATTATTTTTATAGCAAATCTGTGCATCTGTACTTTTTTACACAGTTTATATTATTATACATAGCTTGAGTTAAACTTGAATTTAACGGAATCCTTCAAATCAATTTTCACCTGCTTCTAAACGTCCAAATAAATTTATTATAAATTTTGAACACCTGTTCCAGACCTATATAGAAAAATATAGTTTAAAAATTAAAACAATACTATTTTATTGAAATATGATCTATGTATTAAAAAGTAATTAAAAGTGTTTTTTTTTTTCGTTTCATTGAAGTATGATGTAAAATCATCTTTGTCCAGTACAAAACAAAATATGACAATACAGAAATTACAACGCTTTATTAAGCCGTTGCCGGGGACACTAACACTTAGACCAAATTTGACACTCTTTTCAAAAGATACATCACGTCACTCATTCTTAGATTATACAGCTTTAAGACTAGTCATAAATAATTATTCATGCATATACTGTTGTATATATACGATTTTAGGGTTACGTAATTATACTAGGAAACCTTCAGTTTCGACATTTCCATCATTTGTCATCTTCACATAAGACTCAATGTGTAAGACTACAATGCTGCCGGTCCTGGATAGTATAATGTTGATGGATAGATGGAAGTACAGTGATACCTGCTACAAAAATCTGTATAAATAAAATTATAGTAGTTCACCGTTATTCGCCCCTCACGCAAAAAATATTGGATTCATCGAATCAAAATACTACGATACACAACTTCTTTGCAAAAATTGTAGTTTTTGTAAGCGGTCTTAAGTCAGTAATAACTGTGATCAAATCCGAAACGAAGGTAATCCGTAAAAAAACCAAAGTCGGTGACATAGCTCGTAACATTAGCCAGTTGAAGGAGACCTCGGGATAGCAGGAGAAGGAGAAGGTCTATTATGTAAACCATACACGAGTTTGAACCCAGTAGTACGAGACTGGAATTGTACCCACGACTTCTTAACACGTTCCATGCCACGTGTACCATTTGTGGTACACGTTAAACTTGACCATCAGGCCACGTGTACCATAAATGGTACACGTATACGCAGAGTTTCATGTCTTTTTCTAGACCTCATCGTAAGTTTAGGAGTCAAATTGTTATCTTTTTTCTAAATTGTAGTTTTGGTACAGATTCATGATGCCGGGTATTATATAAAATCCAAGCGTTTACAACTGATGTATTTAGAAAAAACTCAAATAGGCCTCTACGACAAGTCGGACAAATACGGCTTGGCAGAGAACGTGTCTAACACCGCTAGATCACCAATTTACTCAATCGAGAAGCTCATCTATAATTATATATATTAACATATTCTCTTGCATATGCAACATACAACATAGTATATACTAACATATTCTTCTCTGTGACGCCAGTATAATGATAGCACCACTTCATCTCTTGCATATACTAACATATTCTTCTCTGTGACGCCAGTATAATGATAGCGCCACTTTATCTCTTGCATATACTAACATATTCTTCTCTGTGACATCGGTATAATGATAGCACCACTTTATCTCTTGCATATACTAACATATTCTTCTCTGTGACATCAGTATAATGATAGCACCACTTCATCTCTTGCATATACTAACATATTCTTCTCTGTGACGTCAGTATAATGATAGCACCACTTCATCTCTTGCATATACTAACATATTCTTCTCTGTGACATCAGTATAATGATAGCACCACTTCATCTCTTCCCATGGATGCTGTGAATCCCAGCTAATTGTCAGCTTATTAGCAGTGTATTTACCAGGATATTATCCAACCAAAATTTACTGTGATCTCCAAGACGCCTGTCAAGCGTGGAAATAATAGCAAATTTCTCCTTTTTGAAGAAGCAGGCTTATGTCCAACACTAAGTAGACTACCAAGGAGTGATAATAATGATGACTGGCATTTACCTATATATGTTTTTGCCTATATATCCTTGTCTAATAACCAAGATACAGATAATTCTAGATTGCGGCTAGATCAAATGTGAAATTCACAACAATAAAAAAAATATACCAACCATAGAACTGACAAATATGCAGAGCGTGTCTTAAATTAGTCACATGCCCGTATTTCCGCTTCGCTAACACTTTAGAATTATTCCTGAGCAGATCATTGTCCTTGAAGTCTACGACCGAGCTGTGAAATTCAAATTAACATTGTGCCCGTTTTTAGTTTTTAAAATGTTTAACAATAGCTTTTCTCGCTGCATCTCGGACGTTAGACGACGATATACGTCATCATTATCAACAGCCCGTGAAATTCCACAGTTAGACATGGGTTCCATCATTAACAAAAAAAAGGAATTGCTATGGCAGGCAAATCTCCACGTTTGGCAGGCGTCTTGCAGATCGCAGTAGATTTTGACTAAATATCAGGATAACGCTGCTGCCCATAATCCTGGTACAGCCGTTAGCTGATTCTCACAGCATACATGGGAAGAGATGGAGGGTCATTATTATTACGCCGACGCAACAGCAAACTATATACATATGTTACACACTTGCTTTACTCACATTACTCCGTGCGTCGTCGTCCCGCTTCACTAAACGTACCAACGGCTCGCACTAGTCTTCAAGTTCGCCCCCACGCCACGTCACGCGCCATAAGTCTGATATAAGCCTTACCGATGAATATCGAATATTTCTTTCTAACCCATTCAAGGTTCACAGAGTTAGAGAAGGATCATTATACTTATAGTAACTTTTACCCGGGCTACGCTCGCCTTGTTGTCCGATATAGACACATGACAGAGACCGTTGAAAATACAATTATTCGATAACTGTATTTCCGGTTTTTCTATCCCTTGGTAACAGTTTTTTCGGGATAAATGTTACCCTGTGTCCTTCTCTGTACCTCTGGTAATGTGTATACAAAATTTCATGATGATCGGTTGAGCAGTTAAAGCGTAAAAGCATAACAAAGAAACAAACTCACATTCGCATTTATTAGTTAGGAGATTCTGACTACGATTCTGCATTTCGCTATTTATCTAAGCTCTTCAGCTATTTCTCGCAATATAGAACAATCTAAACACCTAAACACAACAATATAAACACCTAAACGTTGTTTTGTGATATGTTCAAAGGATCGTCATCCATCAGATTATTAGGTTCTCATATCCAAGCTTCAGGATCGATGGATCCCTCGTACGTTGCCTTATCAAAATTATCAATTTCCGTGTAGTAAATTCATCAGCGCAAACTTTCGCACGTTTGCCCGGATCTGTGTCAGTGTGGTTAGTTACGCAAGCATCCAACCGCTGAACCATGATATCATTCAATAAGCCTCTATTGAATTATTAGAACCAAATCACGTCTGCCATTGTTCGATACTGTTTTGAATGATATTAGATTCTTTTCAGCGACAGATTGCGTTTACGCAGCAAAATACGGTTTACGATTTGATGAACGGACGTCGTCTAGTGACAGTCTAACATTCTTCTTCCTTTTGTAGCAACTATATATAAAAATAGTTACGTATTTATGTGAAAATATTAGACAATTTTCCACAGAATATAATTCCACTTTTGCCTTTAATTTAAATCAGAATTCAAATCCAAATAGTCAGAATTTCAAATTCTCATCTAATACCTATTACTACTACTAGATATAGCTATAATATTTATTTAACTTCAATAGCATTAAGTCGATAAGGAAATGCTTTTTATAAAAAATTACACTCGTAGTAAGCAACGTAATTATCATGTTTTCATTATGCTTACAAAAACCTTGAATAATACGAGTAACTACTAGCCAAATACTTATAATATGTTACAAATTCTTTTTATTTTTAAATATAAATGCATATCTACATAGGTACATAGTTATACAGTGTTAACAGCAATATTCAACATTTTAATGATATTGCTTTGAATGTTGGCACAACTAGAGACAAATAAAGAATAGGTTCCAAAAGGGTTTTTATTTAATTTATCTAATGACAACACTTTGATCGAAAACAGACGTCTCCTCGAAATCTAATTAAGTAGGTAAATATTACCTAATACTGTAAAAATATAAAGCTAACGTAACATTGCTAAAATAATTATTAAAAAGGGATCATAAACGAAAAAATATCTACATGAAATATTCTACGGAATAATATAACGCTTAAAACAACCCATAAAAATGGAATGTAAATATTCCATTAATTAAATCATCCTAATCCTATCCTATCCTAATCATGATCTTGACACGTGTATGACATTCCACAACGAATATTCATTCACCATATTACGCCTATCTTCTAAATTGCGAATGAATACGCATAGGCGGCAAAAAAATCTACGCTGATAATAGTTCATAACTCAACTATTTAAGAGGACCAATTTTTGTAAATTATACTGTAAAAAGCTATGTAAACTATTTTGTAAAAAGCTATATAAAAATCTATGTTGGTTCTATAACCTACCTCCCCTCACATCGGGAGCAGCATATGTACATACATATACATACGAGTATATAGGTACATTTCCAAAAATTCCTCGCAACTATTTATTTCCTTCATGACTATATAGGAAATATAAATAGAACATGCTGATGAAGAAATGAAATAAAAAAAACATACCCACCCGTCGCTATCTCAGTAGATAAAATTGCAAAGTTTATCTACCTAATGAGTTTATCTGTCCAGTGGTAACTTAGTATGGATAATTACATGACTCACTCTTATCTCCAGTTGAATGGCATCTTACCAAACAAAAAGTAAAAAATATATGTATTATATTATAAAATTAATGATCATATATGAATTCTTTAACCAACATGAAATTCATTATCTCCACATAGCGTATATCTTTCGTTCTTTTTTCAAATTCATGCAATTCTAAACGTGATGAGAACTCATTTTTTATGAATTCTCTAACATTGGCCGCAATGAATTTTTTTTTTCAAGTTTTCCCTTTTAAAGCGATGGCAAAAGGATCTAAGCCCATACAGCCTTGTCTGACGTAGTTATATTATTTTCATAATTCAATAAAATGCTGGTGTATCTTATTTTATCGCTTCTTGGGAGTTTAGACGTCAATCGGACGAATACCACATTGACTGAACATGAGATTCCGCAGTTGCGTCTTAAAAAAATACGGTCACTGCTATGTTAGTCACAGTTTTATTGCAATGTTTCAATATTGTTCACGATTATTGAAAACAACACCAAATTTATATACTACACATCATAATAAACTAACATAAAATGTTAAAATAAATCTTCAAGTGGCGCTTCACGAGTGAACCCGACGAGTTTTAGTTCAACCCGAGGGTTGCCGCTAAAACTCCCTGGCCGCAAAGAAACCTTTTGCAAAAAAAAACTATTTTTTCTATAATAGCCAAATATTTTAATGAATAGAATATGTTACTGACATAAATTATAGAACGTTAAAATATGGTTAGAATGTTTAAATGTCTACTTAATTGAAAAGAACATTATTTTCAACCAGTTGAAACTCGCTCGCAATTACTGTGATGACGATCATGTCGGTGATTTTTCTATTTATTTTCTATTACATACAATGTAGGTTCACCGGGTTAGCATTACAAAACTTATAACTATGTTAGTACTTAACAACTAGAACGGATTTGATCATCGAATGATTTTCCACATCAGAAGACTATTCTGGATGCGGTTACTGCTACTCTGCTTAGTGGCGAGCCTATCCTTTTACATCATGTAGCATCAAAATCATCCCAATAAAAATATCGAATCGAATTAGACTGTCAATGGTGCTGATTCTGTAGTAATAGAACTTAACCAGATTTAGTTCCCTATCTTTTTCTAATGTCAAACGCAAAAACGAGATAGTTACAGTTATGGTGCTGTCAGTTTCGTTTAGAGACATCAAAATTAAAAGACGCGATCTCGGAACATACGGACTAAAGATACGCAAAAACGCAACATTTTTTTGAACCGTTTGACAGAAACGTAAGTCGATACGCCCTATAAATGTTTACTATCTCGTTTTGGCGTTTGACATTAGAAAAAGATAGGGAGGGATCAAATTCAGTTAAGTTCTGTTACAACAGAATCGGCACCAATGAGAACATAACAAAACTTATTAAAAATGAATGATCTTAATTACACGTTTTGACATAAAGCCAACTGAGATTTTCACTTCGTACACTTTCCAGTAAAATTTATGTTTTTTTTTTGTGAAAAATTTTAATTCTGAATGTGAAATTCAATTAATATTTCCCCAATTTAAAAACATAGCATTCGCAACTTCCCTTCTTAAAGGAAACGACACAGGAAACGGCCATTATTCCTTTCCGTGAATCAATTTATCGAGGAATTTGTTATTTTTTCGTGTAAATCACAATTAATTTTGTTTAAACTGAAATTGCCATGACCAATTCTAAAACGTGCTCTCTTTGTAAAAACATCTACCATTTAGGTATAAAGTGAAAAATAACATAGTAACTTAAAATATAACATAGTATTATTATCATTTCGAGTATCATTTAGGTATAAGTTGTAATTTACTTTGTTGTAATTGTAATATACTTGATTTATAATCATCATCCCCAGTCCATATTTATCCCCACTACAGGAGCACGGACCTCCCCTAATTAGGAGGGGAATTAGGCCGTAACCACGCTGGCCTAGGGCAGGTTGGTAGACTTCACGCACCCATGCGGGAATGCAAGTTTCCTCACGAAGTTTTCCTTCTCCGTTCAGTGCATTGGTGTCTACAATGTAGACCGTACATGAATTAGAAACAATTCAGTGGTAGGAGACCGGGATCGAATCTGCGATCTTTCGATCCCAAGCCATTTCTTGCACTACCAGAGCACCAATGTGCATAATTTATTAATATTTCTTTGTAAAACGTGGTTAACATAGTAAAGTTGCGCTTTAAAATATATTTAGATTTAAAGATATTGTATTTATTGTACTTATAAAATATTTGATATCCTGTTATACTATCCTAAATGATACTCGAATTGATTGATAATACTCGAAAGAGCGAAATACTTAAAAGTGTGATGAAGATTACCGTATAATTTTCTCTCAGTGGGAATCTAATATGCCCCACAATCAGGTCTCATGGCGAGCGGTAGTTACATGCAGGATTTTCTCTATTTAAAAACAATAGTATCAATGTTATATCGAACTAGCTCTTACCTGCAGCTCCAGTCGCGTTGCTCGCCAGCCAGTGGTGAGTTATAGCAAAATGGACTTAAAATATTCTCCGTGTTCAAATATCTATGTATACCAATTTTCATGACGATCGGTTAAACCAGAGGTTCCCAGACT